>SNQJ01S0306431.1:0-10129 GCA_010110895.2 Picea sitchensis | reverse complement strand
CACGATGTAGTGAATACCTATCCTATATGCTAGGTTATGAATATACCTTCTTGAGGATACGAATGGCCAACCATGATGTTGAAATCTGTAAGAAAATTGAGTCAAAACTACAAAAACCATCTTAAAACCACTTTTGAATTAGTCCATTAGACAAAATAATGGCATAAAACTATATCAAATGGGTAAAAATGTTTTATAAATAGTAATAAAATCACAATTTACTATGTCATTTTCATTTTCACCTAGAATAGTGCAATTTGGACTAACATACCTTCGAAATCCAAACGATGATTGCGAGAGAAATAGGCAACGGAATCACAAGCTGTCTAGTCCAGGTAACTCTTCATCCCATCCTCTTCAAATTCAATGGCTTACAATTTTGAATTGGGCTCCATTTTTTTAGTTTTTAAGGGCGCAAATTTTGTTTTTCGGTATACACGGGTTTCTATTAATATGTTGCATATACGACCAGATATATGCCCCTGTGTAAACTACAGGGGGCATATATCAGGCCCTACCCGCGATTGTTCTTGGATAAACCGCGTATACGTGCGCAAAATGGAAAAAAATAAGTTTTTAACTCAAAAATTGATTTGGTTTTTGCAAGATGGTGTTGGAGTGGAGGGAGAGAGAACATGAGGATGTAGATGTAGTAGTGGAAAGGGATATGGTGGCTCAAGCGACATTAAAAAGATGTGGTCTATACAAGTTTTGGGCTCTCAAAGGAATGAGGGCCCAAGTGAGGTTATTGGAAATGTTGGTGGGCTATTGGGATCTAGATAGCGAGCGCTTTATCCTTGATGGGCAACCATTAAGGATCGAAGTAGAGGAAATATAATTCTTTACAGGACTTTCATGCCGAGGATAGGTTGTGGACCTTAAGTCACGCGGGGCTGGAAGTGGGATGAAGGTCGAAGAATACATCGAGGCCCACTGTGTTGCAGAGACTCCCATGGTGGGAAGTCAAATCCCTATCCGGGCTATAGGTACCTCATCCTGAAGATTATTGTGCTCGTGCTTACCACGATCATAGGGTCGACCTCACTGCATCAAGCATCGAGACCGTTTATGTTTTACGCACTTGAGTGTGCGAGATCTACCATGTACGATTGGTGTACCTCACTGCTGACCAACATGAAAGGTCAGCTGACATAGTACAAGCAGGGGGAAAAGATAAAATTTGGGCTTGCCTCTATCCTTTGTAGCTTCTTTTTGAGTAGATACCAAGCCTGGGACCTAGATTGGAGATCATTCCTAGAGGGCCACATGATCCAGCTATGGCGCAATGGGTCGAGGTCATGAGACGACAGGGGGGAGGTAGGGTGGTGACACCCTACAATGATTATTTTTTCTTCTGGTGGGGGAGACAAACCATAGCTATGGATGACTATCCCTATGTGGGAATTAATTTCATAGGTGATCCTAATATGTCGCTTCCACCAGGAGCCACCTACGGCGCCATACGTAAACAATGTTTTTTATATATTTCATTTTTTGTAATTTTGTATTTTAAAAGAAAAAAAATATTTTTTGGATGGTGTTTTTAAATATTAACTCGATACTTGTGTGGTTGTAGACGTGGGTCCACAACGGCCAGAGGGATTCCTACGACACAAGCGGAGGCACCGGGTAGATGAGGCAGTGGGAGGAGAGGCAAAGAGAGTCCTTCAGAACGTGCAGGGCAACCTGTCGCATTTGACACAGAGGATTCCTATGGTTTAGGTGGAGGATCTACTTGAAGCTATGCAGAGGCAGGTTGTCGGTGTACCTAGAGAATGGTTATGACTCTTCCAGCGTCTCACCAATGCCATGGTTTTCTATCACGAGACTCATCCAGCACACAGGTGTAGATGTCATAGGACATGTATATTGGCTCTATATGTATTTGTGAGGGTTTTAGCCCCAATTTTGTAATATAAAACACCATATTTTTGGAAATATAAAAAGAGGGATCTTCAGATGTACTTATATCTTAAAATGTGTACATTGATGTAATGGTCTTCTTTGCTTTATTAATGTGACAAATGCCAATCCAAAACATATTTAGCGTAGGCATCAAATACATCATTAGAACTTCTAGGAATGTGAAAACATGTAATAAAATCAAAATGTCGTTCCAAAATACCCACCCATAGGAATCGATGGAGTAACGTCGGATCACGCACACGGTAACGATTGTTTAACTGACGTATGACTAGCTAAGAATCCAGGTGCACCTCTATAGAGCGAATACCATGTGAGATAACATCATGCAATAATTCTATAATGACGCTATATTCGGCCACATTATTCGTGGATGGCCCTAGGCATACACCACCTAAAGACACCAACAGACCCTCGGACGAGTAAATCACCCAAGCGATGGAAGCTAAGTTTTGTGCATGACAACTAGCTCTGTCTACGAATCCTACGTAGACCAAAGATTTTGTTGACATCTGCCAATAAAATGGAAAACTCGATAAGCAAGCCAAAGAAAAAAAGTGGGAAAAGGTGTATATAAACTAAATTTACATTAGTATAAAAAGGGTTTCTCCCAAGCCCAGGGCTCAAGCGTAATACATTTTTAAGTAGAGCCCATTTCTAGGCTCAGCCAATTTATTCCCTTCATAATCTTCCAACTTGTAGGCTCCTTTTTATAGAACATGTCACATGATATAAGGACCATGCCACATGGGTTTAAACTTGCCTGCCCCTAGCGGTTCTTTGGCTTGGTCATACCAGAGGACCAAGTCACCCTCAGCATACAACCAGGGACAGACAGAATTATCGTATTGAACCTTGACATGTTTCTTGTTTGCCTAGATAGTCGTAAAGGCATCCCGATGTTGCTCATCAAGACTCTCTAGGTGTACAAGGCGCCGCTCTAAATCCGAAGTGTCAGGTAGGAGCTGAACTGGCAATTTGAGAGAAGGGATTTCACATTCAATGAGAAGTATCGACTCCACACCGTGAACTAACTGAAAAGGATAAAAATCGGTGGCAGTCTTAACCGAGGTTCGGTATGCACAAAGTGTGGGATATAACATGATGTGCTAGTTGGAATTGTTCTAATTGAGAGTTTTTTTCAAAATGGTCTTGAGAGACTTATTGACAGCCTCTAATTTCCCATTTTCTTGGGGGTAATAAGGATACGAGTGATCATGTTTAAACCCCAACTTAGATGTTAGTTCTATCATCATTTCATTTTGAAAATGAATGCCATGATCAGTGACAATCTCACTCGGGATATTGAACCAGGCGATAATTTGGTTGAATATGAAAAAATATGCAATCTTCCCATTGTATTTCACAGTAGGCATGCTTCAGCCCACTTGGTGAAGTAGTCGATATCCACGATAATGTGTTGATTCCCCCTAGCCGAAGTTGGGTTGCAAGTTGCAATCAACAAAATCTACTCCCCACTTAGTGAAGGGACCGAAAATAATGACTGGGTGGAGAGGGGTTGGGTGTGAGTGCATTTTTTGAGTGAATAGATGGCAGGGGTGACACTTATTAACTGCTTCAATACAATCTTTAAAGATGGTGGGCCAGAAGTAATCGACTCACAACATTTTTTGGGCTGTCGCAAGCCTGGATAGATGACTGCCACAAGCCCCTTTGTGGAAATCATTAAGGACTAACTCATCTTCTTCGTGAGTTAAGAAACAACCTAATATGATATGTATTCCTTGGCGATACAAAGTGTCGCCAACGATTGTATACTTTTTGGCTTGGTATCTAACACGCCGTCGATCATCTCGTGAGAGATGATGAGTGAAATTCAAGGTTTGAAGATATAAAACAATATCTCCATACCAGGGGTCGGACGACGAGACAAGGAAAATGTGTTCATCCGTGAATGAATCGACATGAATAACATATTCATCTAATCATGGGAAATCAGATATTAACTCTGCAAAAACTAGTGATTTCTTGGACTTGGCCGAAGCAAAGTCGAGATCAAATTCTTGTAGGATGACAATCCATTTATTATATTTTCTGCATATGATACATCTAGTGAGGTTGTATTGAAATGGATTAACATCATCACCTACAGTAGTTTTCAAAGCAATATATAGTGTCGTAAACATTGGACTACGTGGACGACAGCCAAAGCTATCTTTTCAATGTGTGAGTAATTTCGTTCAGGATTAGCTAAATTTCAACTGAGATAGTAGACAACGTGTTAGAAAAACAGGATTGTGGAGCAATAAAATAAAAAAAATGTGGAAACAAAACATAGAAGATACACAATACAAGAGAGACACAGATTTACGTGGTTCACCCAGTGTGGGCTACATCCACCAGAGAAATTTCTAGGTGCTTTCTTTATTATTATCCAACAAAATGAAGGGATACAACGTACAACAAAACCCGTTGTAACTTCCTCTTCTTTCTCTCATAGTCTCCTCTCTCAGAATACAATACTCACCAACATACATAGCCGCAATACATTTCCCTCATAAAAGAGGGTTTCCTTCTAGGGAAAAAAACCCTAACATAATCTCTATCGTTAGATCTGTGACCTTATAATGAATGGTCCATATTTACAATGAAATTACAATATACTTTTACAAGGCAATTTTTTCTTCGAGGGACACTGCCCCCGAACCCCCACTGGGGGCCTGCTTGCCCCCAGACCCCCCAGCCGGGGNTCAAGGGGTATAAACACGGTTGAAAGTAAAAGACCTCTAAATTAGGAAGATAATCAGGCTCCATAACCAACACAACGTGCTCGTGGAGATAATCATCCTCCTGAAATAGAACCATACCAATGGTCTCTTCAAACGTGGTGATATACAACAAGTAATATTTACTGTAATCAGGAGATCTGAGCAGAGGGGCCAATACCTAGGCTTTCTTTAAAGCATAAAAGACTGTTGGGCTCACTCATCCCAGATAAATGGGGTGTCTTTCTTCAATAGGCGCATGAAACCCTTAGTGATATTGGCATAATTCACAATAAACTAACGCAAAAAGTTAGCCTTCCCCTGTAAACCTTGAGGCTGTCTAATCGTGCACAGGGGAGGCAACTGAAGAATTGCCTCAACCTTAAGTGGATCTACCATGATCCCTATCTCAGAGAATAAAAATCCTAAGAGACGGCCAGATCTAATGCAAAATATGCATTTATGAGGGTTGAGTAGGATTTTATAGTAGCGACATCTTTCAAAAACCAGTCAAAGGTGCGTAGCATGATCCATTCTCTTGTGAGAGTTAGCAACAAGATCATTGAGGTAAGCTTTGACTATGTGTTTAAGATCATGAAAAATGAATGTCATGGCTCGATGGAAGGTTTCTCCAATGTTTTTCAAGCTGAAAGGCATTTTCCGGTATGCAAACGTGCCCCAAGGACATATGAATGTCGTCTTATGTTGGTCTTTGGGTTTGATCTAGATTTGGTTATAGCCTAAAAATCCGTCCATAAAATAAAATATTTCTCTTCCATGGGGAAGTTATCTTTAGGACAGGCCTTGTTCAGGTCATGAAAGTCCATACACATGCAGATGGTTCCTTTCTTTTTATTCATGGGAATGGGGTTGGATACCCATTCGGTCAAGGGAACCGGGTAGATAAATCCGACATTAAGTAGTTTCTCTACCTCTGCCTTAATAGTGTGGGCCTTCCTAGGATTAACATTTCTAAGACGTTGTCGAATGGGTTTAGCGTCTAGCTAAGTCCTAATCTCATGTTCGACAATATGGGGGTCGATCCTTGGCATCTCTTCATATGACCAAGCGAATACATCTCGAAATTATTTGAAGAGGTTGGTGTAGATCAGAATCTCTTTTGGCGAACAATCTGCACCTATATTTATGTTTTTAATCTTTCCAGGGGTATGAGAGATATCGATCTGAACAGTGGGAGAAATACTTTCCATATTCCCTTCAGTGTAAATGCCATGTGTATCAAGTGGAACTACGACATGACTGACCATCTCACTTAGGGTAGATCTAAAATCATCTTGCTCAATTTTTTCAATACTTGGGAGAAAATAAGATCGATGATGCATATCCTCCCAAGGTCTCTCGAAAAAATTCATGGATTCAAGGATGGCTTCATCCAAAGACAAAGTCTCATCCAAGAAATCATGTGAACAAGATAACGAAGTGGCCCACACGGGCCTAAGAACCAGATCCTCCTCGACTGTCTACAAGGGAACAGGATCAGGATCGACAGAAGAGTCAAGGATATCTTGATATGTAATCTCTATTGTCGATAGTGGCATAGCCATGCCAACATGTGACTAACCTTCAATTGATGAAGTCGGAGAAGGTAGGGTCCAAGGGTCACTGAAATAAGAAGTGCGGAAAGGGATTGACCCCTCTACTGAAGCATGCATACTAGGCATGGAATACATGTGGTGAATCGGTGCCGAGAATTCGAAATTACCCATGAGGGAAGAATACATTCCGACACTGATATTCTCAGTTGTCAGCTGAGAATTGTCAACCATAGGGATCGATAGTCCAACATATGCATTCAGGATAGAGTACGCAAAGTATAACTGGTCGATCATCACAATCTCCCCTTGATGAGGAAAACAAAGCATGCAAAAAATGGATGATATGACGACGACCATAGCATACGTCCAATTGCGACCTAGTAACAGGTTATAATTGAGAGGTGCATCAAGTACCTCTACTTCCACTTCTATCGTATTCCCACCTAACTGTACCGGAAAGGAGGGGAGAATACCATTAGGACAGAAGGAATGACTGTCGAATGCCATCAACATGGTTAACGAATTTGAAAGAGTTGGAGAACCGATAGCTTTCCAATAGGCTAAGGACACCACGCAACTGGAAACACCTTCATCAAAGACTGCTCATTTGATGGTATATTTAGAATACTCCACGTGGATTTGGAAAGACACATGGTAGGGTAAGCGAGGCTTCACGTCTGTGACATCGAACTTGATGATTTTCGAGCCACTAGTTTCTAGAGATCCTAAGGAAGAGAGTAAGGCATTCCTCTGTGATGGTCACGTCTGGAGTACCTCCAAAGCAGACATCACGCAAGGTGTTTGGCCCAAATCCTCAACAATAGAGTAGTTCTGGGAAACTTTAGCATTAGGGTTATGGGTAGAGTGCTTGAATACTCCTTTCGGAATACAAGGTGGTGGCTCTGGTTTCTCGATCTATAAATTCGTCTCCGGGCATGGAAGAGGAGCTTCTAGGTTGGTACTAGCTTTTGAAGAGCCGTAATATTGATAGTGAGTGGCTATATCAATTTTTGCATTGACCATATTGATACAAACATAGTCTCCATCTTGCAATGGTGAGTTTTGACTCCCACCAGACACATTTCCGGCATTCGAAGAACTCGAGGCTAAGTGTTGGTTGTGAGGAAAAGGATTTGTTATCACAACGATAGAAATATTTAAAAGCTCGCAGCTTCCGCAAGTTTGGGGCATAAGTGTGTAAGGTGATCATCTGTAAAAAGTTTACAAGGAAACTTAACCTTACGCTTTTCTTTCGTGCCCTCGCCAGCATTATCACTCTATTTTACATTATTATTCTTGTCCTTGGATTTATTCTTCCCACCTCTACGATTATTTTGACCTTTCCGTTTATTCCCATTTGGAAATTGGTCACCATTTAGGTTTTTTGATGCCTGCACATAATGTACATCCGCCGATTGGGTGGGTTTTGAGGATCCAGATGAAGTTGGTCCTCTGGTAGACTTCGTTGCCGAGTCTGCGGAATTTACATTGGTGGACCCCACAATGCCATTGGCATGGGGCCCAGGACCTTGTCTAGGATCATGAGTCGACCATGGTGCGTCGAGAAGAAGGTGGTATAACATCCCAGACTGAGCATATATCAAATTGAATTGCCGGGCTCTAAAAATGGCCTCTTCCTTGCTAAAGACCCCAGAAGTAGCAACGTACTTTGAAATAGGAGCATTTAAAGATTTTAAAAACCATTCTAAAAGAAATGTCAGGGGTATGGGGGTCTTAGCTAACTGTCTTCACCTACGCCATTCCTGGATATGGTCCTAAATATGAGTGCCAGAACCCTGGCATAAAGTTGACAAAAGTTCAAGGCCAACATCATAACGAATGGGTAGTTAAAAATGGTTAAGAAAGGCTAACACTAACTATTTAAAAGACCCATATGTTCCCCTAGGTAGCTCAATATACCATTGTGACACAATCCCGATAAGAGTGCGTTGAAACAATCATAATCTAATAGAATCACGATTTAAAAAATTCGATGAGAACTAGAGGTGAAAAGTAGTGACGTGATCACTAGGGTCCTCACCATTCTTACCTTCAAACTTTGGAATGTTTGACAGAATCTTGGTGGGGACAAGGGGACATGTGGGATCATGACTCACCAGGTCATTCATTAGTTTAGACAAATCTGGCAGATTAAGCATGGCTAGAAAGGGAATACAGGGCTACGACACCTGACCCCATCCTCCTGCAAAAGACTGAGTATTAGGAGTTGCGTTCCATCCAGGGTTCTGGTAAGGACCAGAACCTTGTCCGGAATTAAAGGACCCTCCTCTGGGTGGATTCGTGAAATATGGATTGGGCATCATTCCAGCACGAATGTTCTGATAAGGGTTATGAAAATTGCCCCCAGTTGGATTAGCTCCAAACTGAGGGTTGTTAAAACTTCCCCCAACTGGATTAGATCCAGGTTGGGGGGTGCCCAAGACATAATACTGACCTCCTCCAGGTGGGAATCCGAAGGATTGAAGTGGATTCGTTATGCCAAAAGTATTGGTCGAATTCGACACCGAGGGGATAGGGATATAGGGCGAAACTTGTTCACCAGCTTGGTTGTTCCATCCAACTATAAAAGGATTAGACTCGGTGTTAGGGAAGGGGACACTTCCTACATTAGGATTCTCTTGGGGAACATGAGAGCTACCAGATGGAAAGGGAGTGTAAGGAGGTGTGGTTCCCCCAAGTCCAAGGTTAGCGTTATGGCCATCAGCTGGGATGGCAGTCAAAGACTACGAAGTGAAAGTTGGCATACCATAAGAAAAAAGACTAGTAGCCATGGGGATGGTCTGAACATTGTAACTCGGTGAGTGGCCAAAACCCCTGAAAGGTTTAGAGGCAAGAGATGAAGCATTGACTACGGGCCGAGCCATAGTACTAGTGTAGGCCTCCGACACTGCAACTGTAGCAACTGCAGGTGTCAAAGAAGTGCAATTAACTATAGTGGGATTGGGAGTTGATGAACTCCCATTGTTCTGAAGACTAGACTCAGTACTCATCCTTGTGGGATCATAAGTCTGAAAAGTGGATGTGTGTGTACCACTCCTGATAACTCTACGCCTTTTAGAAGGCAATAGCTCAAAAACCAGTGGTAACTGTAACAACCGACGGGACCTGCGAGGAAGCTGGTCCGACTCCATGACAAATTATGAATCTCAAAAAATAAAAAGATATCCCAAGGCCAAATAGTAATCAAAGAGCATACGAAAAAGTCAAATGACCAATATGCATGCAAACAGGCTAAAGTGGCTGAGTGGCCTCCCTCACTAAAGAAGGTATGCCTCGTCCAAGAGGGACCTGAGACTCCCTGCTAAAGTTTCGAGGTAACATAATCAGTTATATGGGTCCTCATAGGCTTAAAAACCAGTTGGTCAGACCCCCCTAGGGAGGTAATCCTCCATAAAGGTTGTGTGTTGTCCGACCCCTATTTGACTCAGGATACAAGAAGAATAACCCCTGCAGATAACCTATTGTTGGTCACTATAATTCATTAATTGATTTAAACAATCAAGTGATACATAAATTATCAACCCAATAAAGTCTTTTATTTCAAAGATAGCCACGCACTGTATATGCTCAATTCCAAAAGCAACTTAGTGTTGTAGTAAAGAAATTCATACTATTTATACTTGCTTGAATGAACTGAAGCTCTGAATTAAATCATAGGAAAGTAATTCCCCTATTGCAATTCTTTAAAGTTCAATCTAAGAATCTTGGATTACATTAAAATAACACTGCAATGGGAAAGAACAACTATTCTGCAATCAGAGAATAGGACCCTTACTCTCAAACAGAGACTCAGTACTAACACTCCTTCATGAAAACAGTAATGCAGAAAACAATTAACTCTACCTAACAGAGAACAAAGCCACCTAGTTCCTTTCTTTCTAAGCAGGAGCCTTGAGCCTTATT
>SNQJ01S0306428.1:0-10279 GCA_010110895.2 Picea sitchensis | reverse complement strand
TAACAAATACCCACTTCTTCCTCTCTCTTTTTTCTCATTGTAAGCAAGCCCAAGGGAGTCCCAAGGACTTGCATTTCTCAAGCATTTCAAAATTTCTGCGTTTTTAAATTTCTAGTTGCCTACACCTAGGAAAGAGTTTGGCCAAGCCAACCATCCTATATCGTAAGGCTAGTTAATGAGTTTTATTTTCAGCATTGTCTTTTCATTTCTAGTTTTCCCCACTTGTCCTTAAGACAAGGTTATGTGGCTAGAGTTACTTTATTTTCAAGTTCTTTAATTCCTTATTGTTCACCTACACCCAAGAAAGAGTTTGGCCCAGCCAACCATCCTATATCGTAAGGCTAGTTAAGTTATGGTTTATTGCTTCTAGTGCTTGTGTTTATGGTTTAGATCTTAGAAGCTCTTTTCATTTCATTGCTTAAGTCGTGGAGGCATAGTAACTTGTGTTTTTCAAGCAATTCTTTTATGTTCGAGTATTTGTTTTGCTTTCAAGTTCAATCACTTAATATCTTTCAAGCTTAAGCAATTTACTTCTTTTTTACTTTCAAGCACTTGTACATCCAAGCATCTTTACTTTCTTGTACTTTACTTTTACAAGCACTCTACATTGCAATCATTTAACTAACTCAACTTAACTCAATCAATCTTTAGTTCCTTAGGGCCTAAAATTTATCTAGTAATTATAAGCACCTTTTACTGTCTCAACTTTGCTATCAAAAAAGGGACTTAAGGAAAAGGTAGGGGATGTCAGATCAGGGATGGTCTCACGGCACTAGGTGTCCCACTTGTTGGAGTACTTTTGTTCCCCGGATTGACATGTGGAGCTAGGGTGTGGCCTTGTTTGCCTCACTTATTGAGCACCCAGTAGTCCTTTTGGTATAAGCAGGGAGAGTTCTAGGGATGTCACTTAGTTTAGGATTCACATTTCACTTAATAACTTAATTAATCATAAAGTTAATCCACTACAACCTTGGGCAACTTTCATTTAACTATCTTTCATGGTTTATGCTTAACAATCTTGCAAGCACCTTACATTTCCATTTACTTTACATGCAATTTTATTTCAGCATTGTGTGGATGTTAACTAAGTGAACATAAGAGTTGCGCACTTGCCCTTGGAGGCTTTCTTTTGAGCATTGTCATTTAATTTTTGAGTTGTGTTTTGCTTTATTGGCTTAACCCATTGAAGTTGCGCATCCTTTGGAGGCAACTTCGTTGTTTGGGTTTGTTGTGTATTTGTGAATGCCATTGAAAGTTGAAACAACCCCTTAGAGTTGTGCATCTTGTGGAGGCACTCTATTGTTTGGGTTCGTTGGCTTGATGTGTTGTGGTGATCTTTTCTTTGGAGCAATCTCTCTTTCCCTACACAATCAAGTTCTTCCAAGTTAGTTTCAAGTTAGTGCTTGTTATTTTGCTTTGTCCATAATTGTATAATTGTATCTTATTGTATCTCTTAGTTATTCTTTACATATTAACTTTGTAGATAGTTGCTTAATTCATTTACTTGTATTTAATTCAATTGTAAATCTTGTAAAGTCATTATTTTGTAATCTAGTTGTAATATTTTGTAGATTCTAAACTCTCTTTAACCTTAGTTGACCCCTTTGCCCAACCTTAGGCACTAGTCTTAGTTGGCTTAGGGAAAGGGCTTGCCTTTGCATTGAAATCTTGCACTTTGCATTGTTTGCCTCTCATATAGACTAGACTTCCCCAAACCTTTAATCAATTAAAATCAACTCCTAAAATTAACCTTTAATCTCACATAGTAACCTCACATAGTAACTTAGGCATTGTGTCTCCAAGGACACACTAAGTGGATTGGACTTAGTCCACGTTTGCAAGTGTGTATAAGGACGGAAACACCACCAAGAGCCACTACCCTGGTTTGGTGACCAGATAGATGGTAGTGTCATATCGCTACATGCCCATGGTCATAATAGGTCGGCTCATGATGAGACCTCCCATCCACCAACTAATACCTTGAGTGTTTATTTATCTTATGGGTTCCCTTTTCTTATTGAGAAGCTTTTTACTGTTTTCTCGGGAATCCCTGGGCGAAGCATCTCAAAGGTTTCATTTTGGCTTTTAACTCTTGCCAGCTACTTCTACCCTCTGGGCCTTTAGCCCCTTCTTCCCACAAGGCACGGTACAACCCTTCCTAGTGTGGCAAACCCAATGCCCGAACAAAGGTAGGGAGAAATGAGAGGAGTAAGGATTGAAAGTGGTAAGTATGGAGGGGATGGACGATGACCTTTCATAGACCCACCCAGTGGCAACCCATCCTAAAGGGAGATCAACTTACTAAGGCATCATGTCACCCTTCCAGGTATGAACAAGTTAAAGAGCATAATTTCCAAGCAAACGTTATGAAATGAAGGAGAATTCAGTGCAACATATTCAAGTGCTTCAATAATCAGAGTGACACATACAATGATACCCGGACTCATTACCTCATGGAGCAAGACTTATTGCTACTTTAGGACCAGACTGGTGGGATGGATACTACTATTGCTGATAGATGGGCTGCACTGAAGAAAAGAGGGGCTCTCCGGGGCCATGCTCAAGTCATCCGGCTCTCGACACTCCATGTCTAGGACTTGTGGGCCTTGAGACATGATCTCCTTAGTTATCCCTAGGATAGGGGATAACAGGTTGTATAGGATTGTGCTTCAACTTATGTCCTTAACATTGGTCTAAGGAGTTCCACTAGGACACTATAGGAAGTTTGTATATCAATCATCAACATGAGTTCTTACTCTCTTGATGATGGTGTGTAGTTGTTCTCACGGGCTCTCTATGAGGAATATCTCCAAGCAGTAATATCAACAATTACAATTTTACTTGCATGTGTTTAGCTAAGTTGGCTTTGCAAGTAGATTTGAACTATTGCTTTTTGGCATCTAATGTGGTTTACTTGATCGAGTAGAAGTTGGTCCTGTGATTATTATTGGATGTTAGCAACTCTAATATTTCTTTCGTTCAATAGTTGTTGGCGACATTGGACCGTGATAGCTCAAGTACAATGCTTGTGGCAGCTTGATAACTCATCCTTTCTAGGTTTCTTCTTAAACATACCTTCCTTGGTTGACCATTGTGCAATCCAACCATGCCAAAAAGAACAATATGAACAAATTGCAAAGAGGATTCACGCAACTAAGGAATTTCTTACAGAATCCTTTGAAAAGATCAATTTATGAGCTAAAAACAAGGCCATTGCTAGAGAAATTAATAGATTAAAATGGAAAGTAGCAAAATATCACCAAAATTATCAAGAATCACAACAGAAAAAGCAAGAACTCAAGAAAAAATTTGGCAAGTTTTTATTAAACAAAGATAAGGAAATTGCTCATTTAAGGAATCAAAGTCAAACTTTGTTTACCAAAGTTAAACTATAAAAGCGTGAGGAAAATATTAATTCCAAAAATCGAAAAAAGAGACCAATCTAATTGAATCAAGAATGTTACATAAGTTAAAAAGAAAACTACAAATAAAGAGACCTTTACAAACTTAATCAAAGATAAAAACCCAAGTGTCGTTACTAACAAAATATTATCCACTAACAAAACAACATAAGCATATGATGAATATTCCAATACTCGATTTAATGTGTTTCAAAAGTATCTTAAAATAGAGATTAATAAGGAGCAAGTTATAAGAGTGTCTTATCATCAC
Source organism: Picea sitchensis (assembly GCA_010110895.2). Classification (NCBI taxonomy): domain Eukaryota; kingdom Viridiplantae; phylum Streptophyta; class Pinopsida; order Pinales; family Pinaceae; genus Picea; species Picea sitchensis. Next base: position 6,607 of record SNQJ01S0306428.1, on the reverse strand, counting down.
CCTAATCACAAGAGTCTTCACATGGACCAGTCAACCTACTAGTGTCAAGATTACTCTAAACAAACGATGCTCTCCTTACATTCCAAAGAATCAGAATTCTAATACAACTTGCAATCATAATCAAGTACTTGTAATCATAATCAAAGAAGTTCAACTAAAGAGTTTCAAAAAACGGTCCTCAAAAAATCAACCATGGATGGATCGATCCTTTTACAATGCCACAATTTTGTATCAAGCTTCAAAGATCTTATCATCTCATTTCATCATCTCATGGCAACATCAAGAATATCTCATCAAGTGAAAGAATTACATGTCAAAATGAGGTTTTTCCTACAATAATGATTCTTTAATCATGCTTTGAGGGAAAAGCATTTCTAAGGGGGAGGACCTAAATTATACAAAATTATATTACTTACATATATCATATGTATAAGGATATATGATATATAACTAATATAAATATATAATATACAAAACCTAGTTATACTAATAGGTACTTCTTTCCAAACCCAAGGGTTAACTCGATTAGCAGATGCTCTTGTGCTAAGTCCGTAGAGGTCTTGGGATCAAAAATCATTGGATCTTTTGGGGTTACCAACCATTTATGCAACTGGTGGTCAATACATCTTCCATCCAAAAATTTCAGAGGAGAGCTCCACAAGAGATGGCCTGTTACCAGCACCCACAATATTCATTCCAATGTGTGAGGATGGGGTGAGATTTTTCCTCAGAAAAAAAAGGTACCACTTCCTAATGCCACATCCCTTCACGTGAACTACCCCTTCAAATACTATTTATAAAATTAACCTTTCTATTGCATCAGATCATCTCATTCATATATCAACAATTATGATTTTATCCTTTATGGATTTGGCTGTCTTATTTACTATGGATTCTCAATGAATGAACGATTTGGTTCATATTATAGAATTAACATATTCTAATCGCCATATCATTTTATTTATTAGCTGTTAGTATTTATTAGATAATAAAGTTTCATAAAACATAATGTGATAGTCATATGTCACATTAATAAAGGAGTTTAAGAAATGTAATGTGTTAATTAGGCTTCAACAGTGTCTTAACCCAAAGCTAGTTGGTTGTACAGGTGATTACACTATGAGACTATGTATGATGTCAATCTTATTTCATACAGAATAATACAATAAAAACCATAGTCATATGTCACATTAATAAAGGAGTTTAAGAAATGTAATGTGTTAATTAGGCTTCAACTGTGTCTTAACCCAAAGCTAGTTGGTTGTACAGGTGATTACACTATGAGACTATGTATGATGTCAATCTTATTTCATACAGAATAATACAATAAAAATCTCTCTCTCTCTCTCTCTCTCTCTCTCTCTCTCTCTCTCTAAAACTTTGTATCATTTAGAGAGTGTGCATAGTCTTATAGCTTGTGCCTATGTATTTGCCTCTATCTCCAAATCTCATACCATCAATGGAAATAGATGTACTCCATCTTGAAGCTATGCTTGTGGAGTCACTTAATCAAAATGCAGTAATGCTTTTACATTCCTTCAATGGGCCAAATGGTTCTCTTGTTCTTAACCACCTTCCTAACTAACTCATATAAAATACAACATGACACCTCCAACATTTTGAATGACAGAATCAGTATGCGTAGCTTTTCTGACAACAAATTTCTTAGTGACAATGATTAACCACCAACTTGATCCCTTAATGTTTCTCAACCATTATTTGCATTCAATAATACACTATCTCCTCAGTTGACTCATAGAAGCACAGAATGCTGAATATAATCTTTATGGATGAAAAACAACCATATGTTAAGGACCAAACTCTCATTAAGAAAATTAGGAATGCTTCTAATTATCTTCCCAAGTAGATGATGCACATCTCAGGCTTATTCTTCTTAAAAATGATAAGTCTCTTGGATCCACAGCTACCGCAAGTTTTCAGAGTAATTTTATTGATGGATACCTTTGTCCTTTGTGCTCTACTTAATTCTATTCAGAGATTTCTCAACAAAACCTTAATTATGCCAGTTGATTTCCGTTTATGCATGCACCATCTTTTCTTTGTCTTGAACTTGATATTGTCAATAAAAAGGCACCCAAACTAGGGAGAAGACATCACACCAATTGTTTTAATGCAAGTGCTCAAGGTTGGCAATCATTCTGAATGACAGAACATAACCATTGTGAAAGTTGATTGAGGTGCCAAAAGTACAGCATCCATCATGCACAAGAGAGACCAAACAAAATAAATAAAATTTGCACTCAGGATAGGAGGCCCAACAAGTCCAAATGACTGTTCACCAAAGTGTTGCACAAAAAGACACAATAATAATTCTATTTTCTAAGAGGGGTCCCATTATAACGTCAAGGGACCACCTTATACATAAAAAGAGGGTTCAGAAACATTCCATCCATTACTATACATAGCAATCAATATAACAAGTCTAACCTGTGTAGAAAATCGTGTTAGTTTTGTGTAGCTCATAAGGTATCTCAACTATGCCTATGTGTCCTAGGCTAGCTGATGAACACATTAAAAGACCCAGATCAGCCTTAGTTATCTTATCCTAAGTCTGACTTAAGCAAGGCTGCTGGGAGCGGAATCGGGAAGCGGGAGAGGGAGCAGTAACTTTCTAAAATTTTCAGGAGCGGGAGTGTTTTTTATATAATACATAAAAATATATATACTGATGCATATATATAAAAAAAAGCATGTAGAATGTCAAATCAATTGCAAAAAACATGAAAACATAGATATAAGATCATTTAACTAATTGATTAGTGATGATCATCAACCATTTAGTACACATATAACATCAATCATAAACATTTGTCATCAATAGATTGTAACAGAGAACATCAACCACAAAATGAAATAGAGTCTAGGCTCTAGAGCATCATATTCATTACCAAAGAGTTGTCAGATTCAGTCAATAGTTCAAAACTTCAAAATTCAAATTTCAAACTTCAAACTTCAAAGGTAAATTGTCATATCATGTTCATAACTTCATAACTTCATTGTTTACAGAATAAGCCATAATAAAGAGTCAAGACAAAGTACTAAGTTCTAAAGAGTCAGAGACTACTTCTAAACAAGAAACAGAAAAAGAGATCTAGTATATAGTAGCAAGTACTAAGTACTATGCTCTAATTTTTTCTCTTGCCACGAGAAACTTCTAGCTTCTTCTATTGTGGTCTTTGAAGAATAGTAGGAGTAGGTGGAAGTGATCGTGGAACACGACCAACAGCTAAATGGCCCCCACGTGACAATGGACACTATGAAGATAAAGGTAAAATTGATGAATATGGAATGTTGCTAGTGGATGGGGGTGGCATGTCTCCTCCAGGAATATGATCACCATCATGATCACCCAAAAGTTCCTCTTCCAAGCACTCTAAAACCATGGCTCTAACCTCCAAATTAATCTCCTTTGGATTGCTGTCCCAAGTCATATCTCTTTTACAAAAAGCATTCCCCCTTGCATCACAATAATGCGACAACAACCTCCAGTTGTAATGCACATAAACCAAGCTTTTTGCCCAGTCTGCATTCAAGTTGTTTCTCTTTACACTATGGATGAAGTTGTAGGTGCTCCAACACCTCTCTGCAGAAGAGGTGTTAACGACATGAGAAAGCACCTTCACCGCCAATTTATGCAAATTTTTGGCAGAGGAGCCATACATATTCCACCATTCGATAGTACCCAACCTGTCTCGATCTTTGGTTGCATGCAAGTTACCAAAGACTCCATGCTCACTTGATGTATTTGCTCAATTCACTTCGTACTTGAGTACACTCCTCTTCATTAGGTACAAACTTGTCCAATGCAAGCATATATCCATTTTGCACCTATGTATCTGTATGTGGTTTTCTCCTTTCCCCACCCCCAGGTGTTGGTTGGGCCAACCAAGATGAAGAATAATATTTTGGGGTAAGGACATATTCTAGGGCATGGAGTGGAACAATCACATTATCCCACCCTTTGACCACAAGTTTATGGATATGATCATACAAGATCGCATCCCTCGGTTGAACAATGTCTTTGATTTGGCTTAGCATGTTGTCCATCTGCTCATACACCTCTCCAATCACCGGTTGATCTGTATCTACAAAACGAATCATACTGTAAATGGGTTTGGTGAACTACAAAATATACCGAACCTGTTGCCAAAAATGGCCATCAAGAACTGTGTCCTCCACCTCCTGAAAGTCACTTCTCTCAGATGTGGATGTAGCCCTGTCTTTCAGATTATGTCATGAATCACTCGAGACCATACTATCCAATGCCTCTCTTACCTTCAACATGCGCCTGAAGGTGAGATAATAGCTAGCAAATCTGGTCTTCGCAATCTTTAGTAACTCCAACTTGGAGTGATTGCGAAAAATGTAGTGGGCCATGCTATGATTGGTAATAAATCTTATCATCTTCTTCCCTCTCTTGTACAAAGCACCAATCCATCAACAATCATGGTCCTTCATTTTAATGATATCATGCATCAAAAGGTTGATTGTGTGAACCAAACACCCCGACCAAAATATATTGGGGTACCCATATTCAATGATTGCTCCTGTCGCCTTACAATTAGCAGCATTATCAGTGATGACTTGAACGACATTGTAGGGCCCAATCTCTTGAATGGTTTTAATCAAGGCATCTGCAATCATAGTTTTAAAAACCGGAACCAGTCGAGGGTCCAACTGGAACCGGAACCAAAACCGGTAATGAACCAGTCGAATTGATTTCAATGAACCAGTTTTTTAAAAAATACATAAAATATTTAAATTTTAACGAAAAATATATATTTTACCCTGGAATGGAAAAATATCATATGGATATTCCATTGTGGTAAGATATCTTGTAATTACAATGACACTTAAATAACAACTGCAAGCTAGAGAAGGACCATGAGGCATGACACTGAAACCATAAAAGATGTTATTACCAGAGTGAGGGAGGATGTTATCACATCAACTTAAGGACTTGCCACTCAAAGCTAGGTTCCTAATTAGCAAAGCTTTTAGTGAATGCTCACAAATCACTTTTGTCTCACCATTATTAACCATGTGGGAATATATACAACACACACATACATGTGGTGAGGAAGGAGAGTATTAATTTGGAACAAAATCCCATCATAGGGCTATGCCATTACAATAAGACAATTTGTAATTCCAAGGACATTACATATATAACAATCAAAATCCAGAGAGATCTCACAAGGCATGACATTGAAACCACTAGCAATGTTAGTACTAGAGTGAGGAAGAATGTTATCCCATCAACCTAAGGCTTACACCCCTTAGCTAGCTTTCAAATCCACAAAGATTTTGGTGTATTTAATGTCTCATTAGCCACCTCCACAATACTTATTTATCTGGGATCATTCACAACCAGTCCGGACCGAATCGGCCGGTTCGGTTTATTGACCGGATTGAACCGGTCAGCCATCAAACCGGTAAAATCGGCTGGTTCCGGTTCCGGTTTGCCAGTTTTTAAAACATTGTCTGCAATATTAAAACATGTCTTGTAGCGATTTGAGTAGTCATGGGCTGAAAGGAAGACCGCACCACTAGCAGACACACCAAGAATATTTATCAATGGCCTTCCTTTCACATGTGTCCAACCATCAGATACAATTGATACCCCATGTCAGTTCCAATCATTTGTAAATTTTTCTAGAGCACCTTGGATTTTGGCTCTTTCCCTGTCAAGTCCCAAGGTTCTACCTTTGTCATACCTGGGGCTCCTATATCCTTTAGGGGCACCATTGATGGCTTGGACCATTTCATGCCAATATGGTGAGCGAAGAACATTGAATGATATACCACATGCCTAGAGAAACCTCAAAATTTGTGCATCCACGTCATCTCTACAACCATGGTCAAGGAAATATGATAGTGTTCAACGTGAAGACGAAGGCGAGAATGCACTACCATGGCGGGATGCGGCTCAACCTATGAACATTCTTTGTGCATTCTCAAGTTCAACCTTTATTTTTTTGGCTTTGTCTTGTGCCACCTCCTCTTCCCTTTGGTATTTGAGTCTATCTTCGGGATCCACTTTCAGACAGGTTTTGATTCCTATATTCTTACCTTCATCCCAGTACATACTCCCACATAGATGCTTTCTCGCACGGGTATTGGAACCTGTGTATTCTGTATGACAATGGTGGCATATAAATTTTCCTGTTCCACCCCCTTTCCCTCCACTAAGCTTTCTGACATACTTCCACAGAGGTGTGTACTTCTCCTTGGCTTTTTGGGGATCATGATCATCACTATCATTTTCATTGTCTTCATCCCCTTCCATTCCTTCCTCCTCTCTTTGGTATGTGTTGTCCACTTCTATTTTTTCCTCACTATCATGGGTATTTCAATGTGAACTTCCCACCACCATCATTATAATCAAAACTGGAACCAAAATGGCATACCACATTGACATCATCATCATGATTGTTGAACCTTGATAATAACTTGCCACCTGCAATAGAATGATGGAGGGGAAATGGGAAAGAGTAGGAGAAGAAAACATTCAAATATTCAAGATAGCATAATATACTAGTTTACAACACATGCATTTAAGAAAGAACAAGAAAGAAAAATTGGC
>SNQJ01S0306427.1:0-10129 GCA_010110895.2 Picea sitchensis | reverse complement strand
GAGATGTTGAAGAAATTTCAAATGGAGGACTCCTCTCCTGTTAGTACACCCATGGTGGTTGGTTGCAAGCTCAGTAAAGATGAAATTTCACTCAATGTTGATCAAAGGACATATTGATCAATGATAGGTAGTCTTTTGTACATCACAGCATCCCGTCCTGATATAATGCAATATCCTCCATGGTTAACTTGGATAATGTAATAATAAGGGGAAGGATCCCTATGTTGTAAGGATGGGTAGGAATTGTTTTATGATTTCTTAGACAACTACTAGGAGGCATTTTAATGACATTCATTTGAATGAGGTGAGAGAGTTTGGACATGTTCTTGAGGGGAGAGTTGGTTGATACTAAGATCAAATGAGATAGAGAATAAAACAATGGATGAAGGACAAGAAGAGGAATCCATAGTCACAAGAGACAAGGGGAAATAAATAAGAGAGAAGGGAGGAACCTCCCTTAAAGTTGTTGAGTTGAATCATCCAAGGTATGAATATAACTATGCCAATGAAGATGCCTTAAGATGAATCAATAAGTCTTCAAATTTGGATCCAAGTCCATCATTAGAATTCCTTGCAAGAGCATTGGAGATGATAGGTGCAAGCAACCAAAAGCATGGAATAAATTCATGTGCTTGAGCACACAAATTAGTGAACCATGGGGGACATTCCATTTTTTTTAACTCCTTACCTTAAAACCCCTATAATACCCATAACCTCTATGACCCATATCCATTGAACTCCATAATTTGAAATGCAACCCCTATAAACACTATTATTATAATCCCTAACTTATAAAACCATTAACTTCTAACCTCTAAACCATCTAATCCTTAACGTCAATGCTAATCCCTAACCCATATAAGCCATATAATTCTTAAAACCACAACCTACATATAATTTATATTAATTATATTTATAATTATAATTTATATATTTATATTATATTTTGTTATAATTAATATAATATATATTAAAACAACAAAATAAAATATATATTAAAAATAACAAAATAAATTTTAAAGAAAAATATATGAAACCAAACCCGTGCATAGCCTATAGTGCGAGTGAAAACAGAGCATGGGAAAAAGTTGTGGGATACCCTAGTGGATACACTAGAGGATACATAGTGCGAGCGATGCACTAGAGCATACACCGGAGTATACACTAGACACTAGAGGATACACAGTGTGAGAGACAGAGTTGCAGGATACACTAGTGGATACACTAGAGGATACACTAAATAGCCTACAGTGCGAGCGATAGAGTTGGATACCCTAGCTACCCCACAGTGCGAGCGAAAGAGGAGACCCTACTGATAGAGGACACGAGAAATGCCTCCAAAATTAGTAATTTTTCCTCCAGCGTCAAGTTGATTATATAAGGTTACATCTGAATTGTTTGATGAAACAAGTGAATGAAATTGTTTACTTGAATGAGAAAAATATTATCATTGATTTGTTTGTACGATTGTGTTAAGGATTAGACCATGATATAGAACCCTTATATATTACCATCCTTTGGGGTATTCTTGGTATGTTGATACATGTTCAAGTAAGGGCACACACTAATAAAAGTTGTAACACAAAACACTTAAAATTTTTACGAAGCAACAAACCCGTAGGAGGTATCTATTTTACTAATTCATTTGTTTCATATCGAAGGTACCTTTTGTATTGTTGGAGTTTATTCTAGCCTCATACCCTATTGGTTTACCTCTTGTTTGAGCTATAAGGAAAGCTACAAGTTAATGATCCCATGGGAATTGGTTTACCCCTTTTCAACACCCCTTTTCAAAATTGGTCTATTTCATCTAAAGATTATGATAAAGAGACTAAAACCCAAGGGGAGGAATAATCTCTTATTTAATCAATATTAACAATGAAGAACGAGGCCCTACAAGAAAGGGTCCTTATGGGAGAAACCTTCACCAACAAGATCAAGTATAGCTTCAAAAATATACTGAATACCCTTACTAGGATTTCTAAAATGGATAGACAAATAAATGTGTCAAATTGAGGAGAGGATTTACCCCAAACTGAAAAACTAAGAAGGAGAGGAGTTACCCCAACATGTCTTCCTTCCAAGTGGTAGTTTTTACCCTTCAATGGATTGATATTGGTAGTTTGTAGAAGACTTGAGCATTCACGATCAATATTTATGCACCAAATAGAAACCAAGATAGAAGAGCTTCAAGAATTGACACCAATGTCTATAAAGATAGAACCCTTATACATCCATATTCTCCAAGAAAGATATGTCAATTAAGATCCACGGAGTGGAAGCTACAAAAATATAATGGTGACTACAAATGAGGCATGGATACTCTTTATATAGAGTCTAACTCAACTCCCTTTACAATTGAATAATAATATCTCATGTGAAATCCTTAGATTTAGCCTAGGGAGGAGTGAAGATTTATTACATCCAACTAACTAATATTTATTTTAAAATAAATAGGTGGTCAAGCCACATGCACAATACTCCAATCAAAATAGGCCCAAGAGAGTGGGATGCCTCCATCAAAGAGGCAATAAGATGAGTCAAAGGTGCAACATGTAGCCTCCAAAATCCTCCAAGTGGATAGATCCAGAACCAACTCCTCAAAGTAGGCAATGAAAACCTCTTAGTTATCCAAGGTGGACACGTATCTCCCCAAAGTGAAAAATACCAACAAGTAATGAGTAGAAGCACTCAAGAGTGGACGAATCCCCTAAATTAAGCTCCAATGGTCATGTGTGAGGTATCCAATGTGTAACCTGCTTCTCAAATCATGTCAATCATATACTCAAGTCAACGAAAGTCCAAGAAGGTTCATATGTGCTAAATATAATCCCCAATGGCTATGTAATGCATCCTCCAAGGAGGTCATCCATAAAACTATGAGATACATGCCCCCAAATGCACAAACAAATTGACCACTCCAATATTTGTGACGTGTCATGGCATGAGAGGTCCCCAAACTACCTATGTCATTCTGACCAATGCCTTGATAGTTGTAAGATTGCATCGAGAGTTGTGAACGGACTCAGGAGTTGTGAACATACCTTGGGAGTTGTGAAAATTACAAATGTCATAATGAATCCCATGCAATGTCCACTTCACTGCAATGTCCATTCACCATTAATACGACCAATATGTAATCGTGTCCTTTGAATAAGGGCTTGTCCCATTTGTCCTTTTTGGATGGAGTGAGTCAAGGTAATTAAAAAAATTGTCCTTTTTTGGATGGTGTGAGTCAAGGTAATGGAAAATAACAACAATGGAAAATAACAACAACATCACTTATCCCATTGTCAATAACTTGCAACCATGCCTTAGCCTTTAAAATTTTGTAGTCATCAATGGGTTATGAATCAATAACAACTCTTGTATTTGTTACTTAACAATGTACTTTACTCTCAATTTCTCGCTCCATTTTGACATGTATAGGACACCTTTAGCTTTCTACCATTTCTTCTCCTTGGGTTGAGGAATCACATCCTCCACCTTAGCCACCTTGGTTCCCTCTTCCCTAGTCATGACCTCCAATTGTATTATCAATGTTATTAGGGTCCACTTAAGTGTTCAACATAGGCATTGTAGTATAGTATTGGCATATTCATGTATTTGAAATAATATTCATATTTCCGATGAGGGTAGTCTTTTCGCTGAGTTAAAGTTCCACCTCTCTTGTTCATTTTTTTTAGAAATACCATGATTTGGGTTGTCTTTAAATTGTCCAAAAACTCTTAGGGTAAAGTTATACGAGAAAAATTCCCAACATAGAAGTGGAATCCTAATTTTTTGCATAGTTTCTATCACGTTTGCATGTTTCAATAACTTCCAATCAACAAAACGTTGGCCTAGAGTCAATCATAGAACATATCTGACTTAACAAGGTTTGCAGATAACAGGTCGAGATTTTAAACCATTAGTTCTGTTAGGGAATAGGGTGGAACATGACATGAAATAGAAAATATGGTACTGCAAATAATCGAAGAGGAACAAAATTTTGAAGACAAAGGTGGTGTCGAAAGACACAATTACAACACTTAAGCAGAGAAAAATGTGATCAAAACATCATAGTGAATATTGAAAACCTTGATCTGCATGATATATGTATTCTATTAATTGATGATAATGACCCATGGGGTCTGCTATTGATAACCTAAATATCTGACCAACTTTTATAGAATCTTGAAGATCATGTCCACTTGTAATCGTGAGTTGTTAGAGTTGAATTTGCCAAATCCATGTTGTTCAGTCCACTCGATAAGGATGCTAAACTTGACCGCCTATGTGTCCCCAACTTGTAGTCGATTGTTGGGTTGTTCAATCCACTACTCGAATATCTTTGATTGTTGATCAAATTTCTGATCGACGAGAACATCTACTACTTGACTGACTCATGTAGTGTTTTGGTCAATCACTCGACTAATTGTATCCAAATATAGGTCAACCACTCGACCGACTGAATCTAGGAGATGTGTGATGAAACATCGATGTTTCATGTTCCAATAATGCATCCTATTATAACCTCATTCTTTATATGTATTTATTTCCTTTTCTTTCTTGTCAAGTTGGTGTTAAGGTAATCTTTTTCACCAAAGTGAGGTCTATTAATTTTTTAAGGAAAATTAGAGATTCATCCCTATTTCTAGATTCATCATTTTTTTAAGAAATTGAGATTAAATTGACAACTAAGCAAAAATCACACCAAATGTAGCTCACATCTCTCATAGGCATACCCACATTATTTTATAATTTACTTTATTATAAAATTCTACAATATTATTAAAAAAATATTTCCTTTTGGGATGACCACACATTTCAACACACATTCAAAAAGGAAATATATATTTTTTTTTTAATTAAAAAAATATATTAATATAAATAACACTGCATGTGAACCACTCCAGAGGAAAAAAACGTTTTGGAATGATAGGTATTGACATAAAAATATGAGAGGTCAAATTTAAAAGGAAACTGTTAGTATTGTCTAGAACCAAACTTGTAATGGCATGATGGATTTGGTACATGGAATTCCAAATCATCATTATGAAAATCAAGAATTACAAAATTAAAATAAAATGATGTATTCACTTATTTTAATGGCACGACTACCATTTTTAATTGTATGTCCACCACATACACAACACAAGGCTTGGAAAAGGGCATTATCAGCGATTATCATTGGAGCACTATGAGTCATGACGCTCATATAAAAAAAATTTATCCATTTTGGTCTTATATTGAGGTTTGTTTTCCTTATATTGAGTTTGTTGGGTAGTGATTTCATTGATTTTGATTTTTAATTATATATAAATCTAAAAATTATTATAAAAAAAGTTATTTTAAAAAAAATGAAAAAAATCCAAAAAACTCCATTACCATTGGAATGCCATGTTTAACAATTTTAAATGGAGTTGAACTGCTAGATGTTAACATTTTTTAAACCACTTAGGAAATCTAAATGTTCGACATAGATTGATTATCTGAGGTGTAAATTATGGTATACATATGATCACTAGGGTCCAACATATCTCCTCCAATGTGGTTGATGGTTATGGAAAGGAACACTAGTTTGAAGTTGCTCAACATTGTTTCTATATGCAAAAGTAGTTTCCTAGAGGGGAAATCCTATTGTGAGTGAGCTTTAGGATCACTTGGAGTATATGTTAAATGGAAAGAAAGAAAATCACTCATATAAAAAAACATATGAGTATATCAAGGAATGAAATAACTTAGGATTTCTTGAATAGGTTGAGCCACATATGTGTCTCTATCCATTGCTTCAATAAGGACTAAGAGAAAGGTAGCCACTACTTACACATTGGCGATATCAAGAGAAAATCAAGGGAAAAATGATAAACTAGTTGTTGAAGCTATTCAAAAGAAGCATATTGATAAAGCCCAAAGTATCTTACATTTGGAAAACCAACAATAGAGATCGAAAACTCTGAAACAATGAGGCATATAATAGAAAATGAAGAAACCCTTAGAATATATATATATATATATATATATATATTCACTTGCACAAAGTATTTCTTACAATTTTACAATGGATCCACTTTAAATTAATTTTCAAACAAAAACTAATAAATTAATATGCATGAAACTTGAAGTTTGAAAGAATCTAACTATTTTAACAAACTCTTAAATAATTCCTTGAGGAATGTGTTTTCAATATGGAGTGCACCTTCTTGGAAAATGAAAAGGATTGGACAAAACATATTTCCATGTTGAGCAGTGTACTGCAAGAAGAGGTGGCATTGTAAGGAGAGTTCTCTCACCTAATGATGAATGACAATTGTTAATATATACCCATGTTGGAACCAAATCTATGATGTTTTCCCGTGGAAGTAGACCATTTTGATAAAAAGTATTTTTTATATGTGTTTGAGAAGTTATTATAGGTACATGAGTGTGGACCTTTGATCCAGATTATTTTGAGAACGAAATGAAGGAGGAAATATAATAAGGAAATACAGAGAGATGTAAAAAATATACAAGAATATAACAAAAATATAATAGAGATATAACAATAAACACAAAGACACAGTAATACACAATTTCTATTAATGAGCAAAATGTACAGAAGTGTAAAATACAGAGTGAATGAACTCGTTAGAATGGTGGCATCTTATCTCTGAAAAGAGATGTGACGTCTATGCTCATTCGCAACAAGATGATGATTACAATGAAGTTCTAAAGGCCTTTTTAACATAATGAAAATCCAAAACCCTAACCCCGGAAAATGAAAGGCCAAAAGTTTTGTGGGCCCTCATGGGGGTAGTTGATACGTCAACTTCCCGAGGGAACTTTTTCATATTATCTCTGTTGGTGCATTCGATACCTTGTCGAAAAGGTCTATTCGAAAATTGCAACTTCTGTTAAGGCTCAGGGCATCTTGTTGAGGGCACCTGGCCCGCAAAAGTCCAAAAAAACATCGTTTAGGGCCTCAAAATGGCCCCAGAAGTTTGGGACTCAAAAAACTGTAAAAAAAACAACCAAAATGGAAAATTGTCCTTTGAGCCAGTGGAATAGGTGGGTGGCCACCGATATCCATCTGGATCAACCTCATTTTGTTTGACCATACAAACTTCAATGGTCCTTTCTTCAAAAGTTTTTATACTACAATGATCAGTCATAGGTGGGAATGATTTCTAAAAGATGGGATTATTCTCATAGTATTGTTGTGCTGTGGCAATCACTTTTTCTGCCTTGGCCATAAGTGTTGAGAAGAGAGCTAGAGGGATGTGCATCATGGGTGCAAGGTGAACATTGGAGAACCTAGTAGCATTAGATCCTTGTTGGGTATGTCTATGAGGGTATACATAGATGGATTTGGCAACTGAGAAGGGTCATAGAGTGGAGGCATAAAACAACAAGAGCTTGGGGTTGGGTAAGGTAAGCATTAAAGGAGAGAGGTTGACAATTTAAGGGATGATATCTTAGTCAAGGGGTGTACCCATGTGGGTGGTTGTTTGTTTTCAGGTACACTAATGAGGTAGAATATAGAGAGTTTGGGTAATGCAAGAAGGTGGTGAAGGGGTGGCATGACACATTAGTACCAAAGGGTTCAGGGAGGTATAGAATTGAGGAGAGGATTTGACAAGTGGGGCATGTTGGTTATGAGTGGGGGCTTGTTACTTAAGCACCTAATAATCTATAGAGTAATGGGAAGAGGTTTTGTAATGGTGGCACTACTGATCAATTGGGAAAGGTGTTGGAGATGGAGGAGGAGCATAATAAGATTAAGGGGTTGTAGGAGTTAAATTTTGTTCTACAATTATAATAATTATAATAGATTTATTGAGTGTAGGACTCTCATTTATGGAAACTTCATGTTGAAAAATAGATAATAACCCAAAAATAAATTTAAGAATGAGTACATTTTCTAGTAGTGATGTGGAACTAAAATTCAAAGTTTGGTGAAAATCTCAATAGAATGTTGAAAAGTTGAACCGAAAGTTTGACATAGTTGTCACCATTAGCGCATCAAATTGTGTGGTAAAAACACATTCAAAGGGCATAGTAAAAGGCATCCCGTATTTCAAGTTAAGAGTGGGATTTCCACTATGTTAAAGGCCATGTCATCACAATGGTATTTTGCAAAGCAGGACATTGAGCTTAAGTGACGTCGATATAAAGTTTTAAATACTCGAGACTAGTCGTGTTCTTTTTAATGTCGGCCCAGGACCTACACACAACTCCTGAGGTGAAAGAGCATTTAAAAATTCTAGAGCTAAACCGACATTAAAGACACCTTTAATTAGTTGTAGGAGAGATATAATGGTTAAAAAAATGTAAAAAACAATGAAATACTAAAGTAAAAAAATGTTAAATCGGGAAAAAGATTACCATTTGAAAAAAGTTTTATTACCCATGACTGGAGCTAAAAGGTTACTTCGTTGTAGCAGAGATATAATGGTTAAAAAGTTGAAAAACGGTGAAATACTAAAGCAAAAAAGAATTTAAATCGGGAAAACGTTTATTACCGTTTGAAAAAAGCTTTATTACCCGTGAGTGGAGCAAAAAGATGGAAAGCTCTATTACCGTTGCAGCCTCATATTTAGTACATAAATTGACTTGGATTGTCGTGTATTGTATGAAGTATTGTGTATTAGGTTATTGTTCATGTCAGGATTCATTGGAGTATTCTCTGTTTGAGTTGTTCTTTCTAGAAAATAAAAAAATATTTTATTTTATTTTTTATATTTTTAGAAAATAAAATATATTTTTAATTTATAAAAAAAATTAAATATTTTAAATTAAAAAAAATTAATTTTTAAAATGAATATACTAAATAAAATATAATTTTTTTTATGAAGACGTCATCTATTTTTCTCATTTATTTGTTTGCCATATTACGTCATCATCTATGTTTTAAAGCTCGCCAAATGCGTGATCTAGGCCTTTAAAATTGGCTAATTGCGTGCTCTTGGTGGTGGAGGACTTGCCCATGTGCATCTAGATAGCATCATCGCAACACAAATTAACGCATTAAAAAAAATGAATGTTTATCCATTTTGGTTTTATATTGAGTTTTTTTTTTCTTATATTGAGTTTATTGGGTAGTGATTTCACTGATTTTGATTTTTAATTATATAGATCTAAAAAGTACTTAAAAAAAATTATTTTAAAAAAATTTAAAACAATACAAAAAACTCTATTACCATTGGAATGCCATGTTTAACATTATAAATGGAGTTGATGTTACAGATAATCCGAGAAAATATGATGCATGGTGAGGGTAATCCGAGAAAACCCAGAGCATGGTTACAGGTAATCTCAGAAAACCTAGTGCATGGTTGAGGGTAATTTGAGAAAATGCAGAGCATGGTTATGGGTAAGCCGAAAAATACCTAGGTTGATGATGATGTGATGAAAGGGAATGTACTAGGAAGAATGGTTGAATGAACCATGTAGTTTAAAAGGATTCCTAGAGAACAACGGCTGATGACCCATGTATTCCGGTATAATCATATGTAGGTACAAGATGAAGCACATGAAGATATGACCACATAGATATTTAGATAAGTAGTCATTAAGGGAGAGTGTTGGAATATATAATTCCTACTTATTCAATATGCTTGCTAATGTATTGAGAAGTAGACATAATCTCTACATGAGTTGTGTGATCCTATTATTAAGAGGTTGTTAGAAAGTTGGATTGGTGAGATCCTAGTTTGGTGTGTGGTTGAGATATTCTCTCAACCTCTCAAGTTTTATTTAGAATAAGTTAGATCCGATAACAACATGTACACTATATATAATAGAGTCCAATGTATCAATATTGTAAGTAACTGAATATTTGTGTATTATACTCTACTCTCCCATTTTATTAACATTTAATATGTTGTGTTATTTTTACTAAGTACTTAATATATAAGAATAAGATAAATTAATAGAGATGGATTTTCAGCCTTAATATTTTAACTCACATATTGGTAATGATGATGGTGATGATGATGATTAACGTCCACTAAAACCTAATTGGTCTATCATACCTTAAGATGGTAAGTGATTACTTGTGATTCTTTAGAATTTAGTTTCTATGCTAAAAAAGAATTAAGAGAATCTTTCCAAGATCACCATACTTTTGTTGAGTTAAGAGGTTAGGAAGGTTGGTAGTGTGATCAAT
>SNQJ01S0306426.1:0-10129 GCA_010110895.2 Picea sitchensis | reverse complement strand
GATGATGATGATGATGATGATGATGATGATGATGATGATGATGATGATGATGATGATGATGATGATGATGTGAAATTGAGATCTAATGCGGGTATTGTTGAATTTTCACTATGGCTAAGCTCATGCATTTTAATTTTGAATTTTGTTTAGCATTATCTAAACCACAAACACTGTATCAACAATGCATTAGCTACAGTAAACCAAGATGACAAGAAGAATAACCATGCACAAGAACACAAGAAGTATCCTGGGAAACCCTTCTCAACAAGGGAAGAAAACCTAGCCAATCCTTTGTTATATTCTCGAGAGAAAGACCTCCCACAACCATCACCAAACCTAGCAAACAAAAGGGTGTTTTAGTTCTCATAATTTCAGATCTCAACTTCTGAAATCATGAGATGACACAATCATAACTGTGTTTCCTCAATGGGGATTCACCTTTATTTATACAAAACATATCACATCAAATGATGTGTCTATTGGCACAATAGGGTCAACCTCAGTAACTCAAAATATAATTAATAATTACAATATTAATTATCTTTCACTTTATGGTGGGACCGACCTGTACCTTTTACATCACAATTAGGGTTACAGGTAAATCTAACTCTTAGACAATATAGAAAGGGATTTCATACACCCACTAGTGCTCAACCACTAGAGGCACATTCACCTGTCCTCGGCCACAAGGACATCCAACTCAACAGATCTCTATCTCACTGAGTCTCACAGGAGAATCATCTAGACACACACTCACTAGTGCTCAGCCACTAGGATCACGTCCACCTGTGCTCAGCCATAGGGACGTCCTACTCAACAGATCTATATCTCACTAAGTCTCACAGGAGAATCATTTGGAGTACCACATCGTCTCAACTCTCAGCACAGAGGAGAATACTAAACCCATCACATGGCTCCTTCACCCCTCAAAGGGGTACACATCATTTCATCTCAAATGACACACCCATCTCATGGGAATATTCCCTACACAGGGGCACACAATGTTCCATCTCCGTCTCAGAGAGAAATGACACACCCATCTCATGGCAATCTTCCCTACACAGGGGCACACAACGTTCCATCTCCATCTCAGAGAGGAATGATACACCCATCTCATGGGAACACCCAAATCATTGCCTCTCTCATAGGCCGACTCATTGAGTCTGTGTCCTGGAGGATGTCTCACGTAGCTGTAATCATCAACAGGTATAGGCTCGACAATCTAAGAGAAAGTGTTTTTCATCTTCAACCTTGTTAGTGTCACAAAGATGACACACTCTTTCATCCAATGGTGTTTTAGGAATTGACCAATGCCCAATTTCACTATGGACCTAGTGAGAATTTTTGTTTATCTTAGCAATGCTTATTTTTTTTCTTTACACTTGTCAAAATAGAGAGATAATTTTGATCTTCTAGATTAGGGGTGATTACATCCTTATAATACCTTAATTTTCTTTCTTCCTCTAACTCTTTATCAAACCACATTTTCTTCTTAAATTTTGATTTGATGATATTTTTAATAGTATCCTTATTCTGCAGAATGGTGTCTTACATGATTCCCCAATAGCTTAGCCAAGACGAGACATATTTATGCCATCCTCCTCGCTTGAGCCGATGGTGGTTATGACTGGATTTTGAAGAAATTTTAGGAATCCTCTTGTATTCCATGTTGTTTAACTTGTTCCTATACATTAGGTATCTAATCATAGCCATTGTCTCATTGGGGGAAAGGATTCCCTCTAAGAGGATGATGGGATAGGGATTATTTCCTTTCATTTTGAGATTATATGTTATAAAATTATTTTTTATTTTCAATATATTTCTCCACGCTTTACAAGAGATACTACATCCCCAAACTTCAAATCCATAAAGAAGAACATGCGTAACAAGAGTCTTAAAGAAGAGTTGATCCAGATTTTTTAGCAGAACAAAATGAAAACATAGATTTATAATATTAACACAAAGAAACAATGAAAAATAATAGAGATACATTAAAACTTGACTTCTATTAAATAAGAAATATGCTAAAAACTATAAAATGTAGAATGAAAACAAGCTTGCTAGAATGGTGGCAACTTATCTCAGAGAAGAGATGTGTCAGCTACGCTCATTCGCAAGAAGATGAGTAAAATGAGGCTCTAAAGGCATTTTTACAATAAGCATTAATTCCAAAACCATAGACATCCAAAAACCTAACCCTAGGATACTATGCACCAAAAGTCATGTGGGTCTCGTTGGGGTAAGTTAGTAAATTAACTTCCCGAGGTCATAATTTTTGCATACGATCTTCGTTTAGGGTGCACAATAGCTCATTGGAAAGGTATTGACAAGGGGATTCTTTTATGGGGCTCAACTACAACTTTCAATTCTCCAGAAGGTGCCTGATCATGAAAAAACGTCGTTTAGGCCCTCAAAATGGCCCCGAAAGTTTGGGACTCGAAAAATTGCTAAAATTAATAAGTTGCCAAAAAAATATTTTGTGCCAATTGGAATAGGTGGGTTGCCACCGAAATCCTCCTAGATCAATCCTCCACCCTTAGGAATCAATTTTTTCCATTGCATTGAGTTCCCCCATCAGATGAGGAAATTTCTGCTAAATTTGGCCCTGGGTGAGCCACTTG
Source organism: Picea sitchensis (assembly GCA_010110895.2). Lineage (NCBI taxonomy): Eukaryota > Viridiplantae > Streptophyta > Pinopsida > Pinales > Pinaceae > Picea > Picea sitchensis. Next base: position 7,508 of record SNQJ01S0306426.1, on the reverse strand, counting down.
CCTTGGTGCAGAAGATGCCTTGGTGTAGGGTTGCCTTGATTTGACAACCCGATAAAGTTGTATCCTATGCTAGCAAGTGCCCTTGACTTAAGTATCCATGATATAATCAATGGATTTCTATTCCATGCATTCAAGGTTGAGCTCTGTTGGTGTCAATTGTTCTATTATCTCCGATGTGTCCAATCATGGTGGAAAATAAGGTCGAAGGAGGTCCAAATTGAACATTGAGTGAAATCCAAGGAAGGGGGGAAGGTTGATCTCAAAATAATTGTCACCCACAACTTTAGTGATGGTGTAAGGTCCATAACAGAGTGGACAAAGCTTGCGATGAGGTCTTTTAAGGAATTATTTCTGCAAGTGCAACCAAACTTTGTCTTCCACCTCAAGCTGGTGTGGCATATGATGTTGATCATGGTGTTGCTTGTACCTCAAATTGGACTTCCGTAAAATATCTTGAACCTGTTAGTGAATGTACTGGATCCGCTCAATGAACTAGGTGGCTTTGTCAGCTTCAGTTGGAGTATGTGACAATTCTGCTTGGGTAGCCCCAAGGGGTAGTGCAACATCCATGGGAACTAATGGTTGACATCCCAACCCCACCTGAAATGGGTTGTGGTTGGTTGAGCTATGTATGGATCTATTGTAGTTGTATTGAACATAGGGAAGACTCTCATCTCAGATGAGGGGGTTCTTGGAATTGTACATGTGCAGGATGTGCATGATCATCCAGTTGACGAACTCAGTTTGGCCATTTGTCTGGGGGTCAAAGGAAGTGGATTTGTTGAGCTTAGTTTCCAATAGTGACTAGAGGCTCAACCAAAACGTGTTGTGGAAATGGCTATACAGATCTAATATAATGGTTTGTGGGATCCAAAAGTGTACCCACACTCATTCAAAGAAGAGCTTGGCAGTGGCCTCTACTATGATGCTCTTCTTACAAGTGGCTAGAAATGCCATCTTGGAAAAGCGATCAAAACCACAAAAACACATTCATTTCCCCTCTTGGTGGATGGAAGGACCGACATGTAGTCCATTGAGATGGATTCCCAGGGCCTGGAAGGAGTAGAAAGAGTAGTGTACATGCCTTGTTTTTTAGTGGTCGATTTAGCAATAATGTAGGAAGTGCATGACCAGATATACTTTCTAACATCCTATTGAAGTTTCGGCCAATATAAATGTCATTGCAACATGGTCACTGTATTTTCCATGATGAAGTTTCGTGCCACTCGAATGTAGTGGGCTTCCGAAATCAACTTCGCTCACTCACTTGATGGAACACAAAGATGACCCAGATCACACAACAACCCATCATGAAGATGGAAATTAGTGACAATTGTGTTTTCACCCAACATTTGGTAAGTGTTGGCGATGTCAAGATTTGTCTCATAGAGGTGGGGCCATCCAGAGGTCTCGTGGCTGCAAGAGTCTAGCACTGTAGTGAGTGCCTCGACTGGAGGTCAGCTGAGGAAATCAATGACTCAGTTGGTACTTCATGTTTTATACTTTATGTTGAGGTGGAACTCCTACAAATATGTGTACCACTTTTGATGGTGTTCATACTACAATTTTCCTTGCGTTTTCATGAACTACAATGGCTTATGATCAGTATGGATGATTGTCTCCTTCCTAAGAATGTAATGCCTCCACTGGCGGTAGGCTTGCACAATGGAGTACATTTCTTTGTCATAATTAGGGTAATTATGGATGACATATGATAGTGTCTCACTATGATAGGCCACAAGTTGGTCGTGCTGAGTGACGACTATGCCCACAACATAGTCTGAAGCATCTATCTTGATCTCAAAGGGTTGTTGTAGGTCAGGTAATGAAATCACTTAGATTGAGCACAAGGGATTCTTCATCTCATCGAATTTTTTCTGTTGGAACAGGCCCCACACAATTTTTTCCTTACCATGACTCCTGGTTATTTGGCCTAGGGCCCATGCAATATGGGAGAATCCCAACACGAACCTGCGATAGAAATTTGCAAGGCCTAAGAATCTATAAAGCTAAAAGAGTATGGTTGGGGCTAGCTAGTCACAGATGAATTGGATATTGGCTGGATCAACATGCACACCATGCGCATCAACAATGTAGCCCAGGTACTACACCCTTTCCATGCCAAAGGAGATTTTTTCCAAGTTTGCATATATCTTGGTCTTGTTGTGGATGAGGAAGTCATCCATATACACCACCACAAAATAATTATTAAAAGTCTTAAAGATACCATCCATCATCCTCGTGAAATTTGTTGGGGAATTTGTCAAACCAAAGGGCATGACCAACCATTCAAAAATACCTTCTTTTGACTTGAAGATAGTTTTCCATACATCTGTATACTCTATTGGGACCTGATTATAGCCATACTTCAGATCAATCTTACTGAATTATTTGGCCCGCTTGAGTTGATCAAAGAGATCGTCGATTCAGAGCATCAGGTATTGGTTCCTGGCTGTGATTTTATTTAAGTACCGGTAATCAATGCAGAGTTGTCAGGTCTCGTCTTTCTTCTGCACCAACATGATTGGGCTTCCACAGGGTGATGAGTTGGTTCATATGTGCCCCTTGTGGAGAATTTCTTTGATTTGACACTTAATCTCCTCATTTTCTAGCAAAGAGCGAAGATAGACTGACCCATTGGGTAGCGGTGTGTTGGGAGTCATATTGATGGTATGTTTGACCTAACAATGCAGAAGTAACCCAATAGGTGATGAGAATATGTCTTTTTATTCTTCCATGACCTTATTCACTTGCTTCTGCTGCATGGAGAGGTCGGCCACGGAGGCCATGGATATGGCTACAACCTTTCCCTCACTCTGAGAGAAAATCACGAAGAAGAAAAACTTCCTGGTTTGAGAAATGACCTTCCTGCATTGCTTGGAAGAGATCAAGGAAATAACACTAGGTGGGACTACCTAAGGTATCCTATAGAATTTCTTGTTCAACGTAATAATAACACTAGGATACTTAGACTCATATAAAACATGATGTTTCCATACATAAGGTTGGCCCAAAATAACATCACAAACTTCAAATGGAGAAACATCACACAATACCTCATCTTTGAATGGCTTGATGTCATACGACATGCGACACTGTTGGCTGATGCGATGATCGCTTCCTTGACGGACTCATCCGATGGTGTAGGGCTGCAGGTGCAACATTTTCGACAAGGCTAGCCACTTGACAACATCTGCTGAGATGAGATTCTTTTGGCTACCTCTATTAATGATGAAGTGCAGCAAAGTGCCTTTCACCCACATCTGTGAATGAAAGAGGTACTTGCCTTCCTCTAGATCATCAGGTTCACTAGGCTATATTTTGGTGGTAGCAATAGTGGCACTGGTTTCCACATCAATGATCTGTCTCCCCTTTTCTGGTTCACACTCAGATTCAGAACTTGCATCTGATTCAAAGGCTTTCACCTCAGCCACCAATGACTTCTTTGAGTGACAATAATCAGTGTTGTGTCAAGGATATTATGAAAGTCGCACCACTTCCTAGTATGTTTCTTTGTCTTCCCATTGTCCTTCTTTGTTTACAACTTGGACTAGTTTTCCTTAGGTTTCTCATCTTTGCTCCATCCTTTGTTATGCGTGTTGGGGATGCCATTTCCCTGCTTCTGCTGTGAGGGTTTCCCAGACCCAAAATGTCATGTCTTTCATTTAAGCTTCTGCTCAATTTTGACAGCATATCGACAGGCCACGCCCAAGGATGAGATGTCAAAAAACTCCATTTATGTCTAAATGTATCTATGTAGACCACCACGGTACTTGAGCACTCAATGTCTCTCATAATATTTGATACCCGACTTGGTGCACAAGGTATGGAAGACATTGCTGAACTATAGCACTGTTTGGTCTCTTTCTTGCCACAGTGTGGTCCATCTTGTATACAAGTCATCATAACTTCCAAAAAGGTAGTATTTTTCCTTAATATCATCTCTGAAGGAACCCCAAGTGGGTGAAACTGCAAATAATGTGGATCCCTCTAATTCTTTTTGCTCACAGAAAGTCTCCCACCAATCTTTGACATGGGGGACAACCTTGAGGAGTGCAAGCATAATATTTTCTTTATCGAAAAAGTTGTGGACAAAAAACTACTCTTTCTAGAAGGTTTAACCATTTATCTATGGAATCCACATCTATTTCACCTTCAAATATAGGAATATAAAAATTGATCTATACCTTGAAGGGGGTGGCACCTCCTCTTGAGGTGGATGCATCGCTTGTTAGAAGTCATCGAAGGATTTGTGCAAAGTTTTCCATCATTTTGTACCTTTGTCGCTCAAGGGCTTCCTCTAGCGACATTTTGAAAGGATCTATTTTCATGTCGTCTTTCTTTTCTCCGTCCATGCACGGTTTCTTGGGCATGCAAGAGTGGTTTTCCTCAAGAGAAACAAGATCGAGACCCAACTCTCTATACCCTTACCGCGTCGAGGACATGCACTAAAAATGACAAGGAGCAGACCACTTTGATACCACTAATCTAGATTTATGAGTGGAACGAAATGAAAACACATATTTATAATATTAACACAGAGACACAGTGAACAATAATAGAGATACAGAAAAAATTAACTTCTATTAAATAATAAATATGCTTAAAACTGTAAAATGCAGACTGAAAACAAGCTTTCTAGAATGGTGTCAACTTATCTCTAAGAAGAGATGTGTCGGCTATGCTCATTCGCAAGAAGATGAGTACAATTATGCTCTAGAGGCCTTTCTACAATAAGCATGAATACCAAAACCCTAGACATCCAAAAACTTTACCCTAGGAGATGAAGCACCTAAAGTCATGTGGGCCCTGTTGGGGTAAGTTAGTACATCAACTTCCCCAGGTCGTAACTTTTGCATACGATCTTAGTTTAGGGTGCACAATAGCTCGTTGGAAAGGTATTGATGAGGAGATTCAGTTAGGGGGCTCAATTAGAGCCTTTGGTTATTAACGATGTGCTTGATTGTGAAAAAATGTCGTTTAGGCCCTCAAAATGGCCCCTAATGTTTGAGACCTAAAAAAACTACTAAAAATAGTAAGTTGTCAAAAAACTCTTTTCAGCTAATTGGAATAGATGGGTGGCCACCGAGATCCTCCTGGATCAATATTTTCTTCTTATTCCATATCCAAATATCGACTGATTTACAATTGTTTTCAAACACATAATAAGCTTACCATCCCCCAATAATCATTTTCTCAATGTTATAATTCCAATTGAGCTTGTGGTGAATATCAATTCCAAGATATTTGTATGAATTCGCTTCCTCCAAGTTGTTGTTTTCATATACAAAGGTATCATAAGTGATCTTATTGGATTTAATGATCATGACCTTAGTCTTGTCAGTATTAATAGTCATTACCCATATTGGAGCAAAAATACTTGAGAATTCTTAGTTGGTTTTCAAGATCGTGGGGACTCCTCGCCATAAGAACGATATCATCGGCATAAAGAAGAATATCGATGATTATACCAATGTGAGTAGGGTCGACATTACCTGCTTATTCCAAGCAATCTTTTAACCTGTCAAAGTATATTCCAAAAAGGGTAGGGGACAAGGGACAACCTTGCTTACTCCAATATTGCAGTTAATCTCTTTTGACCAGCCTTCGGTGTTCTTAAACATGGCAATAACATTCTCATACTGCAGTTAATCTCTTTCGACCAGCCTTCGGTGTTCTTAAACATGGCAATAACATTCTCATATAGCCTTATTGCAACAACCCTCAACTCACTTTTATCTCTTCGAACCTATTCCAAAGGTTTTTCGAACCATGTCAAAAGCTTTTCTAAAGTCAACAAAACAACAAAAGAGATTGGTTTTAGTATTGCACAACTCCTCTACAATGATCCTAAAGGTAGCAAGATGGTCCACATATCCCCTAAATATGTGTTGACTATTAGCTCTCTTAGTGTGACTTTCTAGCCAAAGGCTAATCTTCTTTAAGAGAAAACAAATGTTCTTAACTAACTAGGGTATTAGATACCCTAAAATCCCGTGCAAATTATTTCTCATTTCCAATTTAAACAATTAAAATTAAAATTTACACTCTAACTAGATACCCGAGAATTGCATAGAATGTGCAAATTATTTCTCATTTCCAATTTAAACAAGTAAAATTGAAATTTCCACTATAACTAGATATCCTAGAATCCCATAGAATGTGCAAATTATTTCTCGTTTCCAATTTAAACAAGTAAAATTGAAATTTACACTATAACTAGATACCCTAGAATCCCATAGAATGTGCAATTTATTTCTCATTTCCAATTTAAACAAGTAAAATTGAAATTTACAAAATTGAGCATGCTCGCATACCATCGCTGTATTTGTAATTTCGTCCACCAGACTGAAAAGACTCATTGCAATTCGGGATGCAATCCTTATTCAAGTGCTTGGCCATTTGCGTTAAGTCACAGTTTCGAATCCTAGACACTTCATCAATGATATTTACGCGGACATGCGTATCTTATTGAAAATTAGCAGAATAAGCTGTATTTTATTATTACGCCGATTCGGGATGCAATCCTTATTCAAGTGCTCGGCCATTTGCGTTAAGTTACAGTTTCGAACCCTAGAAACTCCATCAATTATATTTACGCCGGCAGGCGTATCTTATTGAAAATTGACAGAATAAGCTGAATTTTATTATTACGCCGATAGGCGTGTCCCTATTCAAAAGAAAAACCTGTAATTTAATCAGAGATACTGATCTCAAAGGATAACCTGTCTTTTAATCAAAGATACAGATCTTTTGGACAATAACCTCCTGTCGCTTAATCACAGATACCGATCTTGTGGACATGAATTATAGATGTTGTTATATTCTTGTCTTCTCCTCTGTATCAATGGATGAGATTTTCTATATTAACTGGCTTACATTTATGGTTCCATAAGTTTATCATTATTGGACGAGATTACAGCTGTTTAGCGGTTTCACATTACAGCTGTTTAGGATTATCAAATTTACCTGCTACCGTGCTTCATTTAGCCACGTTTTGCTAATAATAGAAACCATTCATCTCTACCGTGCCATGCTAGCCCGCCGTTTCAGTTTTGACTACCCTGAAGTTTCAGTTTTCACGGTTGGCCACTATAATAAAACCCTCTACCCAAATCGCCTGAACCATCTGCCTAAATCGCTTTTACATACAGTTATGTAGGGTTCCATTGGAGCGTTCGAAGATACTCACACATGAGCGTAGGTTACTGTACAGAGAAAGCCGCTGTTCAGCCTCGGAATTAGGTATGCTTCAGTTACGGTCCTTGGCTTATACGATTGCATTGTATATTGGCTTCAACTGTTGAGTTTTTGGCAGCGGTCGTGGAGTCGGAGCTGCCGACTTCATGGGATTGGATGCGTTGACATGCTGCTCACTGATCATCTGCTGGTGGGTATGAACACAAAAACAAACTCCAGTAGTTTTGTACCGCCTTGTTACGTTGAAAGGTGTATACGTATTGACAATGAGCACAATTAATCAGCTTTTAATCTAAAATTCTAATATG
>SNQJ01S0306425.1:0-10129 GCA_010110895.2 Picea sitchensis | reverse complement strand
TTTTTCTGTCAACTATTAACTGAGAAAACATAGGCTAAGGGTAACATGAATCCTAACCTACTAATTGTTCAAACCTAGATTCAAACACCTGAGAGGATTACTTCTTATCAAAGGAGGGGATGACTACCCCACCCTGAGAAAAAAGTATCCTGTACGGGCACACAACTATCACTAAAACAGTATGTGTGCAAACACGTGCTGAACAGAGACAGAAAGCGTGTACACGCGGGCTAACCTTGTACATGCCGCATGTATATCTAAATTCTAAGGAAAAATATGAAAACAGGTAGTCCAGACAAGGAAGAGGCCTCTGGTATTGATAGCCAGGATCCCTTGAAGGCTTGGATGCTCTTTCTAATATAAAAGACAAATAATGCAAGGAATAATAAAGAGAAAAAAAAGAAATCTGAGATAGGACTGTGAACCAGCAAGACTCAGACAGGATTCTAGAAAACCCCGTGAGAATGTGTAATTCTGACAGGGAAGAGGAGGACTGCCTCTAAGGTTATCTGAACTCCTACACGCTACTTCTATCTCTACAGCTAGCATTCACACGTGGGATGTCAGAGGATAGGGCATGGGTACACGCGTTCAGGCCTTCTACAGGCCACGTGTAGCTCTGTGTGTCGCGAAAAATACAATCAAGAAAAAGTCAGGGAAAGATAGTATGGAAAACCAGACTCCCTACTAGCTCAAACCTTACAGGAAAAGAAAAGGCAGGCATAGAAAAACAGAAAACCTAGTCTTTAAACTACACAAAAAATTAAATAAATCCTGCAACCCTAAAGAGTATTCTCCCCAGTGGAGTCGCCAATTCTGTTGTTTGGAAAAACACCCTACGGACTAGCAAACTAGGGTTAGACTTGCATGCAGATTTGACCAAATAGAAACTACTTTTTTACCTACATCCCAAGATTTAAATCCCTTTTTCTCAGTAAATGCATGGAAAAGGACCACCTACCTTATTACCAACGTTCAATGTAGATCCTCCATTGCACTTTGATTACTTGCTTGCACTGCTCCTTCCACAGATGACCTACACTCAAGACAAACAACAACTATGCATGCATGCTACTTCTATACTCAAGGGTTAGAAATCAAGCATAAATTAATCAAATCATAGATAATTCATGAATTGGTATGGGAAAAGCATTCTTTTATTACTGAAAGTGAATCCACTTACAAAAGCTGAGACCGGCCACCACTCCTTGAACCTGATCCTAGGCTCCTCTTCTTCTATCCTTCAACTACTTTGCGTTAAATCTCCTTTGGCATGAGGAAAGGCTAAAGGGTTGGGACAAAGGATTACGTAAATGGGCAGAGTTTCTTCGCTATATTTTTTCCTCCTCCAAATGGTACCCCTACCCATTCTTTTATAGGCTAGAAGGAGCTAGGGTTTTGGACGAACCCTCGATCATGCATGGCCGGGAGATTCAGTTAACTGACCTATAGCTTTTTGTTCCATCGATAACTTTCCTTTTTCTCGTTCTTTGTTAGGTACATACGGGTTGTTGTGAGTCATCCAACATGTACACGCGTGTAGTAATGGGTTAGGGCGCGTGGGCCTTGACACAAGAGGATTTTCAAAGAGTTGTTTAGTAAAGTTTTGGAAAAGAAGGGATATGAGTTGGCCTGATGCCAGGTAAGCATGTGTGGTGCAATTTAGGGTTATAACATCCCTTTGAACGAATCCCAGAACACTCTCAAAGCCTTCAATGGTTCTGTTTTTAAGCCCTACGGTGTCCTTCTCTCGTTGCCCATCACATTAGAAGGAAAAATAGTCCAAGTTGAAGTGGAAGTATTCGATGCTCCTCTTGATTACAATCTTCTGATTGGCCGCAGCTGGATCGATTCCATGCGCGCAGTTGTGTCGACACTTTTCCATGTGGTACATTTCCCACATAAGGGAAAGGTCATCACTGTCGACCAACTAGCCTTCTTTAATTTCGATACCCGTACTGGCAACGTACCGTTCATCACCAAAACCCCACCAGGTTATGAGAACGTCGGTGTAGGCCTTCTTAAGGACTCTTCGTTAATGGGTGCTTTCCCCATTCCACCACCCGATGTTCCACTCTTGTCTGTTGCTTCAATCAAAATGATCTCCACCTCGATTCATGAACTTCCTGCATCTCACGACCCCTGGATAGTACCTGACCCTGGAGATTATCTTCGTTACGGTGATGAAATGTTGTTAAGTCCGGTTGAATCCGCCTATTAGGCCATTCAATCGGCAACCCCTTCTACCCCCTATCTTGGTGAGTTATCTCCAGATCCTTTCAGTGTCATTTTTCCCACTGATGAGATGATCATGTCTGTCATGGAGGACACCCCTTGGGACAATGGACATCATCGTTCCATCCTCTTTCTAGAGCAACATACCATTGAGAACTACCAACGAATATCAACCCCGTCGACCGTTGTCGTCATCTCAACCATTCCCAGGCCCACACACAATGTGTTTTCCGAAGGGAACTTAAGCAATATCTCACCCACGATTCCCCTCGACATATCCGTCAAACCTGGAATCGTCGAAAATGTCCATCGGAGCTTCGTGTTCTTCTTATGAAATCGTCACCTACACATCCCTTTTCAAAGAGTTTCGTGACATCTTCTCCTGGAGCTACGAAGAAATGCCAGGTATCGACCCTGAGATTGTGATACATGAGATCAAGACATACCCTGACACTAAACCCATCCGGCAACTCCTTCATCCAGTTCACCCACGTAAAGCGGCTGCTATCAAACTCGAAGTCAAGAAACTTCTTAAAGTCTACTTTATTTACTCAGTGGCTCTCACTGATTGGGTTTCCAATCTTGTCCCGATCAATAAGAAACAAGGCACAATTCATGTATGCGTTGATTATAGGGATATCAACAAAGCTTGTCCCAAAGACAAATTTCCTACCCCCTTCGTCGATCATATTGTCGACGATTGTGTCGGAAGTGAAATCTTCTCTCTCATGGATGGTTTCTCCGGGTATAATCAGATCAACATTTTTCTCGAGGATCAACATAAGACTGCTTTTGTTTGTCCTTGGGGTAATTTTGCCTATCAAAAACTCCCTTTTGGTCTTAATAATGCAGACGCAACTTTTCAACATGCCATGTCTTATGATTTCCATGATATCAAGCACATCGTTCAACCATATCTGGATGATTTACCTGCTCATTCAATGCACCGAGTCGATCACCCAACCCACCTCCGAGCCATTTTCGTCCGCTGTCGGTTCTATCGTATATGTTTGAATCCTCATAAGTGTGTTTTCTGCTTGGAATCTGACCGCCTTCTAATTTTTATCGTTTCACACCAAGGGATCTGGGTGGATCCTTTAAAGGTTGAGGCAATCCTTAATCTCCCTCCTCCTTCTACACTTTGCCAGTTACAAATTTTGCAAGGGAAAGAAAACTTTCTTCGTCATTTTATCCCAAATTATGCCGAGATAACTCGTGTATTTACGCGGTTACTTAAAAAGGGGTCTGAGTTCATCTGGGATACCATTGCCAACAATGCTTTTGAAGTTTTGAAATTATCCCTAACACGTGCTCCTCTTCTATTTCCCCCCGATTACAGTCACGATTATTTCCTTTAACTTTCTACCTTGGATTACACCATTGGTATGGTTCTCGTCCAAGAGGATGATGCTAACGACGAACATGTTATCTACTACTTGAGTCAAAGTCTAACGCCTACTAAAATTAAGTATTTACATGTCGAAAAACTGGCCTTGGCTGTCGTCCAAGCCGTCCAACGCTTCCAACACTATATCCTCTCACACAAAACTACAGTGATTTCTAGCTGCAACCCTATGCAACACATTCTCACACGTCAATTGCTAGGGGCCAAATACTACAAATGGATTGTGATACTCCAGGAGTTTGACTTGGAATTCTAACATGCCAAGTCTAAGAAGTCCTTAGTGTTTGCTGAGTTGATATGCGACTTTCCCTATTCTGAAATGGAAAATGTAGCAGATGATTCCTTACCTAATGAATCTCTTTTCCTTATCAACATTGATGATATTTGGTATGGTGATATCATTACATATCTCCAAACCCAAACTTTTCGGCCAACTTTGTCTAGTACTGACCGACGTCGAATATGCTACCAAGCCCGTCAATATATTATCCTCGGGGATACTCTTTATCGTCGGGGGATTGACTCTATTTTTCGACATTGCCTCACATTCGACGAGGCCAAGAGAGCTCTGAATGACTACCATTCTAGAGCCTGTGGTGGTCATATGTTTGGGTATGCTACTGCCCAGAAGATCTTACGAACAGGGTATTTTTGGCCTTATTTGTTTAACGACTGCATCATCATCATTCAAAAATTCCATGCTTGCCAGACCTATAATAACAAGATACGGTCACATCCTGCTCCTCTTCACCCTATGGTCTCTATTGGTCCCTTTGTGAAATGGGGCATCGATTTCATGACATGTCACCCTCATTCGACCAAGGGGCATGGTTACATTATTGTAGCCGTCGATTACTTTACGAAATGGGCCGAGGCGATGCTGACATTTGACAACACTGGAAAGACCGCAACATTATTCATTTTTAATCACATCATAGCTCGTTTTGGTGTTCCCTAGGCTATCTTCATTGATCACGATAGCCACTTTATAAAATTCATGATGTCTGAACTTACTTAAAAGTTGGGTCTTCGCCATGAAAACTCAACGCCCTATTACCCACAAGCCAACGGCCAAGTCGAAGCAATGAACAAAGTTCTCATAACTATGCTCTGACAAATGATAGGGATTCATAAAACAAGTCGGCACACAATGTTGTTTTCAGCATTGTGGGCTTACCAGACATCTGTCAAGTCTACTACTGGGTTTACACCTTTTCGATTAGTCTATGGTGTGGAAGCCATTCTCCCAATTGAATGCGAGATACCCTCTTTAAAACTAGTTTTTGAACTCCTACCAAACACTTCTGCTGAGGAAGAATGTCTATTATATCTTATAAGATTAGACGAAACTCGACGCGACGCCACCCTAGTCATAGAATCTCAGAAAAAACGTGTCAAGGCCCAATATGAAAAACATGTCAAGCCTCACGTTTTCTCCAAAGGAGATCTTGTTCTCCTCTATGAACAAGATCGAGATATGCTAGGAGCTAGAAAATTCGAAGCCATGTGGCGAGATCCTTATATTGTTGGGCGAGTTTTGGAAAAAGGAGCTTATGAGTTAGTAGATTATGATGGTATCCCTTTGAGTGAACCCAGGAATGGGTTGTACTTGAAGAAGTATTATACATAAAATCATCTGTGCATGAGTACTTGTATTTTTATTGTATCATACTTCTTGTGTGTTACTATAGCTTGCTTTTGTCGTTATCTGGTCTCTGCCCTTATGTGACGTTGTGTTTGATTTCCATATGTCGGAGTCTTCGCTACCCTATATTGGCTTTGTTTATGGCGCTAGCCGTAGTACTCAGAACCTTGCTTCTGTTGCATGAGCAATTTATGCCCCTACAAACGAACTTGTCTTTTTACGAGGTGTGTGTCTCGGCCGTGCAACCAACAATATTACAGAGTATAGCGTTGTTATCAAATTGTTGATTGATGCTATCTTTCTCGGAATCCATCATTTGGTTGTGTGACTCAATTCGCAGCTTGTAGTACTATGGTTAAGTAATGTCTATACTATTCGAAGTCCTACATTGTTATAGGTGTATTTGTGAATTCGCCTCTTGGAATGTTATTTTGATTATATTGAATATCAACATATTCTTAGATGTCTAAATATATTAACTGATGCATTGGCAAACTATGTATTGGACAGACATTTGGATCATTTATAAATCAATCGCATCAATTTTCACACAACACATGATAAACCAGTAGAAGTTGTCTGTATATATAACGATCAAAAGCGTTTTTTACAAAAAGTTTTGTCCGAAGACCAAAATGTAAAAATCTGAAGCTCATATCTTCTACAAAGTGATTTCATGGATGACGTTCACGGTAACACATGACTTCCCGGGCAACCCTACGGAGCAGTCGACCAATGGACTTTGACACTCCTACTATGTGACACTGATAATGTCATGGAACCTCTCCAAGAGGCATGTCTGGAATATCTGTTGTCAAACCCTCTAGGTTTTGTTCCACTGCTTGATAATCCTCGGCGTCCCATTGTGGCATTGGCACTACCTCTCCTCGATGTTGAATGGGAGAAGTACCAGGAGGTTGGTAAGGTCCAACATCTGTGTCATCAACAATGAATTTTGTATTTAGTCTTTGGACGAACATATAAAAACATTTACATATGATAAAATTCACAAAAAACATTTTAAAAAGGAAAAAATGTGTGTACTTATTACCAAGTTCCCCCCACTAAGCATCCTCTGGAAGTACGAAGTTTGGATCTCCTCGGAAATCCAACCCGGCATAAGAATAATCATCGACCATCAACATTTGTGGTCGAAGCTAGTCAAAGAAGGTATCATCATACTTGATAATTGGTCCAGCTACGTGTCGGGCCATGAGTTGACACCATCTCAACATTCTTGGATCCCTAGGAGCTGGTAAATTCCACTCAACCTGCAGCCTCAGTAATGGAACCCTCTTGAGAAAGAAGGAAACTAACAAAGATCCGTACCCAAATTGCTTCAGGTTGCCTCATCTGCATTTTGTCAACTGCCTTTTCATGCTACGAAGCATAGCATCTGCCCAGTTAAAAACCCGAGGTTCAGTACACTCTATGGCACACTGGAAGTAACTCTGTAGTGCAATGTGAGGAGCGGAGCTCCCATCCATCTGAGCAATGGTGAACAAGATAGTACGGAGGGTAAAATCTTGTACTCCCCAAACAACTACTTTCCCTTTCTTCCTCTCTGCCTCGGGAATACAGTCTAAGTGACAATACTCACTCATGGGCAACCCACCACCTCCGCTACCAGTCAGGCTCACATGGTACCCCCATCATGACAGTCCAGTCAAGAAGTAAATGTCCTCAATATCTAAGGACAATGTGTGGACCCCTGCATGAAATATCTTTTGATCAGGATACCACATATGCACAAGGTACTCTAATAACCTGACTTGGGCCCTCATGCCTGAGATATGAAAGTACTTCAGAAGACCACAGTTTCTCAAAGTGGCAATAATGGGTGGATGATTTCTGGCAATGGAATTGTCTTCTTCGTGCTCCCTTTTGCACCATTCCAGAACCATTGTGATGGCCAACTACCTGCATAAGAAGCACAAAAGGAAGATTAATAACTCTACTTACAATTTGGTTTTCTTTCATTGAGAAATTTTTTTAAAAACATTTATGCTTTGCGGTTCTCGCAGGTTCCCTTTAGGCATAGTGCGAGGTTCTCGCAGGCTACTGTGGGATCACCTGCGAGAATGACCCATTCTCACATGTCCCGTGTAGCCCACCTGCAAGAATGGATAAGTGCAAGAATGGCTCACAAAACAAACTCAAAAATGTGTTTTTACCAATGAAAATGAGAAATTAAACCATGAAAGAGTAAAGGACAAAGAGCCTACCTCACTGTCACTGACGGCTTTTCAAATGGATGCTCGTAACTCTCGCAATATGACACCAAATTTCGAGGGTAAAAGAGGGGGTTTTGGGCTCAAATAGTGGAAAAGTGAAAATGATATGGTAAAAAGGGTTTTACTTCTTTATATTAACTTTTACCATGTTATTGAGCTTTTTAATTATTTATTGATTAAAACCTAATCCCTAATGCCCTTTTGAGTGTAACTTTTGTAGGTGTAATGACTTCGATGTCCATGTACAGGGATGCAGACATATTTTATTTTTCATCGCATGTTTTGATTGTTTTTCATGGTTTTTTGCACAAAACCTCAAGCTTGGTCTTTGTCCGTTCTCACGCTCGAAAATACATGAGAACGCGATTGAGCATACTTTTATCACTTTTTTAGGCTCAACAAGGATATACGAGAAAGGAACCCCCCCTGGAGTCCTCTTTAAGCTCTTTTCAGACTCTCTAAACATGAAAAGATAGCCGAGCGACCTTGCTATTTTCACGCTCGATAAAGTATTTGAAGAAAGCATCTGGTGAGCGATAATTTATCTCTTTTTCGGTCTCATGGGACTACTTTATGAAAAAGGAATTGAGAGAGTTCTCTTTTAAGTGTTTTTCCAGACTCTATAATCATGAAAAACCTTCAAGTTTTCTATCTTTGGACTTGTTAAACAAACATCGATAGGCCCATAATGGGACCGAACAACTCCTTCTTAGGGTTCGTTAAACATACTCCAAAGGACTTATCCGAAGGATAAGATTATATCAACAAGCATATGTTATCCTCCTCAAGCTTGCGTAAAAATAAAGAGGTACTCGCCAGAAATGGTGGGGTAAAATTTGGGAAAGGGATATGTTATCATCTTCATATTAATTAGCAGTAAGTGTCGCTCTTGAACATGACACCCCCTATTCATTATTGGGAGCCGGTTTGGAAAATCCATTTGTGTCTCATTCGATTCACTACAAGGTCATTCCTTGTGTCTTCTTTGAGTCAATGCTTCCAAATCATTGGTCGTGTCGTTCATATGTTCAAGAGAAGTTCATCCGAAACCTATATTGAGTCAGCCATCTACAGTTGTCCATTCTCTCCATGTCGTCCTTCCCTTTGTCTAGTTCAACTTACATCATACTTTGTTTCACCTTCAAAATATGTTACTCATTTCATGTCATTGATGGGGGATACATCAAGGCCCTCCTGCAACGAGTTTTGTTCCGTCGACTTCAACTCATTATTCGGAAACAAGACTCAAAAATTATTTGGTACCTTAGAACTTGCATGCCTCAATGGCAGGTTTCCTCGCTTTCGACAGTGGGTTTACATCATTGACCCCTGATCGAAATATTCTGTTGGATGTTCGACTTCGGCTCATTCATTCACATTCGAGGGATTGTACTAGTGTACCTTGGGAGTCATTGACATCAATGGTGATTTCCCTCGCACTTGTTAACGGTTTCATCAATGACTGGTAATCAAGTGGTTTCTTCCATGTTTTAATTCAACACATGTAATCACATGGTTAGATTCATACTTTTGGGTGACGACATTGAAGACCCTGGATATCATCTCTTTGTCCAGGTTTCGATGGAATATGTATAATTTGTGACACATAGATCCACTTTGTATGTCTTGTGGCTATGTCGTCTTAATTTGAATTTTCTCGCATAGATCCACAGTGTATTCCTGGTGGATATGCTATATTTTGATGGCATGGATCCATAGTGTATGATTGGTGGCCATGAACTATGTCTACAATGTCACCCATCTGTGATCTGAGTATGGGAATGCCTACCTCAGAATTGATATATATGATATTCTGCAGATGCTTGGTTGTTTGCAGGTTTCTGATTAGGTGTGCTTCTGGTTTCCGACACACACATGCAGCTTACAAAGTCTTTCGGCTGTCACTGGTTCTGGACTCATACTTTGGGGGGCATTCTGTTACCCATGATTTTGGTCATCAAGATGGTGGTGTACTCAGGCTCCTCATAAGAACTTTCTCCTGAGAAAATTGACGTTCATCTCTTCCCAAAAAACATACTTTTGAAGAGAGTTCGGAGGCTGCTAATATACTAGGGTGAGAAAATGACCCATTCTCGCAGGTTGCCTTAGGCTAGGGTGTGAACTTCTCACACTGTGCTGCATAGCTAGGATGAGAAATTGTTCTAAAGATTGGAAAAAGATGGATTCTCGATGGTTCTAGAAGGGAATCTTCTCGAAGAATGGGTTGGCATTTGAATGGTTATCCTTGTACTGGTTTCCCTGATATTATGGGATCATTCTTATCCAAGTAACCATTCTCTCCTATATATTGAGGGAATTCTCATGGAAAAGGTTAAGCAAGATTTATTGGAGAATTGGTGAAAGAATTGTGTGAAGGACTTAGTTTGAACATGAGCTTGGAGACTCTAGCAAGTCTATCAAGAGGATTTGATCTTCTTCATACAAGGATTGAGAAAGTGTGTGTGTTGGAGACAAGAGCCACCGAAAGGAAGCTTGCAACATAAAGGCGATCAGGTTGTAATCTTCTACTTTCAATTAATATGATACAGTGGCATGTCCTTTTCCCATAAAGTCATTCTCACTTTATTGTGTAATTCCTTGATCATACAC
>SNQJ01S0306424.1:0-10129 GCA_010110895.2 Picea sitchensis | reverse complement strand
CTGCTTAAATAAATGTATAGGATTATTAATTATAATTAATTTGATAATCTGATTGTCCTAAGATGTTAGCTAAACAATAATTATTTCTTATATAATATTAACTAATTAATTATTATTGTACTTATTTGTTCATAACTGTCAATGATTAATTAATTATTAATCGACTCTTTAATTATGTGAGTAAAGAATTAATGGGGTTAATAATTTAATTTATTAAGACTTGCATATGCGTATCAGGCTAGGCAAGACAGCAGCAAGGAAGCAGGGAAGGGACAGCCATATCGACGGGAATTAGCATCAGAAGCAGGTATTTTATTGTGAATTGTTGAGTTATTTCCATGTTGTAGATAGATTTTAACTTATGCAGAATATTTATGCTTATGATGTGAATGAATAATTTACGTATGAGAAGGCAATTATATGTTAATTGAATTAAAAAAAATTATTTAATTAAGTTGGGTCTCTACAAAGAAATCAAAATAATTGTTCTCTTTAAAAAAATCCCTGAGGGAATTTGGACCAAAGTCAAACTTAGATGTCCCTGATGAAAACATACAAAAGGAATTCTGACATAAAGTAAAAATCTGAACTTTAAAAGTTGGATCATCTTGCCACAGATTGTTTCCCACTCGACTATGGACAATATCATGTATCAGTCATGAAATTTAATTCATAAACAGACAAGTCTACACAGACTATCAAAGATAGATCAACACGTTTGAAAACAAGTGTCTGAATGTTGTAATTCGGACTTGAATCTTGTTGTCTACAATAGGACCCTGTTGTCATAAAAGAGAATTAGGCTTTTAATGAATTGAAGAATGAATGAAAATTGAACTATCTAAATAAAACTCCAGAGCAAACCTTAGTATGCTTTCTCCTTCTATTCTTCTCTTGTTCTTCCTTCTCTTTTTGCCTTTAAGCATTCCAAATTACTTGAAGTAGTTCAACTACCTCTTTTAGTTAAGTTAACTAAAACTCAACTATCTTTTAGTTTAGGGGAATAATTAATATAATAATAATAAGGGTCTTTAATAAATAATAACTAGTAGGTGGACCCCCTTGTGACTCCCTTTAGTTTCTTAACAAAAATAAAAAGAACTAGTCAATAAATCAAACACATCCCTCCTTGTGGCTCCCATCATCATCCTCATAATTTGGAAATTAAATATCAATGACATTTTAAACCATATCCAAACATATAACATTCAAAATATTCAAAAATAGTATGTTGTCCAAAAACTTCAGCAGTGAATTGTTCTCAACAATCAATAATAAAATATACTCAAAAACCATATTTGCCACTTTGGGAGGCAATTTTCCCTTTGTTGTTGTTGTCTCCCTTTGACTTTCTTGAATTAGCCTTAGGTTGTGTGGAGCCTTTAGGCTTAATCTCACTGATGACATGAGAACAGACATCTCTCAAGTGCATGCGAGATGAAACAGATTTGGCTGAATCACTTGAGGGAGAGGAGGGGGCAGCAACAGCTTTTCCTTTATCATGTGTGTGGTGGGCTTCGATTTTGAGTCTTTTTCTGGTGTGGGAAGACTGTACAAGTGAGTGTGCAAGGGAAATTTGGACATTTGGATTAACCGGTGGAGATGGAGCAGGTAGGGACAAATTGGGCCAGCCATGATGTTGGGAGACTGATGGGTGAACAATCTCCTGCCATCCATCATTCTCGGGAATTTTTGGTTGCAATGAAACATGATGGGGGACAAGGATAACAGTGACATGTTGGGGTTGGAAGGGAGTCCTTTCTAGCCTGCGTTGGACTACCCCTTATCCAATCCAATTGAAAAATCCAGCTTGGAAGAGTTGGTTTAACTCTTGTGGATCTGCATCAAAATGTATCGAGAATCTTGGCCTTCTAGGCCCTCTGTTCCAATTCCCTATGCCCTTGTTATTTCGGCCATGGCTTCCTCTGTTGAAGAAGCTCTTCCTGTATGCAGTGTTTATTATAAACTAGCTTCTTAAACAAACCATACATGACATCTCTTTAATATGAAACAAATTTTGGCTCAGCAATCACATCAGACCCATGCAATCCAATCCATAAAATTCATTTAATACTTGTCAATGAGCAGGGGGTGAATAAGGGTTCTGGGATATCTGAGGGGGTTATATTGAGCGGAAAATTGGTAAAATGAAAGGGAGTAAGAACATGATTACTGCTCAACAAATCATTAAACAATCAACTTTGTTACAATAACAAATCATATCAACTGTGACCCATCTCTGTGTCATCCTTTAATTGATGTAATAAAGAGTTTCCATTTAATTTTAATTTAATTTCAAGAACAGGGCGTACAAAGTGAATATGGGATTGTGAGGGGATACATAATGAGCGAAAAAGTGAGAAAATGACAGGGGATGATAATGGATACTGTTCATAAAACAAATTAAATAATCAATAATCATAACTATGCATTAGAATCAATCCAAAAAGCACTAGCATTCAATGTTTCTCAATTGTATACCAAACTGCTTGTTGTTCCAATAATTAAATTTCCTAGAATTCCTCAATTCATAATAGTCTGTGTAATCATAATGTATAAACAAAACAACCTTTCCATTCAACGGTCTTGTTTAACAAAGCATGGATCCCTTCTTTCTTTCTTTTTTCTTTTAAAAATAATCAAAAAAATGCACAGCAATATGCTCGACATCTATTCCTGATAATCCATAATGCATCACAATAACAATCAACATCCATTGTTTACCAATTAACAATTGGGCCCAATTAAAATATACACATGTCTCTTTTCAAACGCGAATAGACTTCAAAACATGTTTGATTATACATAGTCTTCATCATATCAATCGACAAGATCTTGCAATGAAACAACAGACAACCAAAATATAAAACATGAGCCTTATCATTGTGGATATAACTTTCTTCTAAAGCAATTGGTAGTATGTGCGATGTTCCAATATAATATATGAAGCCAACATATCCAACTACACATAGGCATCATTTTTTAAACTGGCCAGAACCCTGATCGGTCTTAGCAAAACCACACAGGTGTTTCCATTTGCAATCAAGATCACGCTGGTAAAAACAGAGTGAGTGAAACCATAACGAATAGGAAGACAGCCCTCGATTGTGTGAAAGTTTTTTTTTCATTCTTATTCCAACAATTTAACCATAAAAGGACGAGACAGAGACTCGACGATAGAGTGTTTTTTTTTTAAATACCTCCATAACCATTTCATTGATACCCAATACTAGACAACCCCAGAAAGTTCCCGAGGTGAGAAAAGACAATGGAGTCTACATCAATCTCTGTCAAAAATCAAATGCAGGGAAGCAATAAGAGATTGTTCATCCTTAAAAATCAACACAGAGAGATGAAGGTCTTTCAAGACTTATCAACCACAGGCAAAAATACCTTTCAAAAAAGACACAGCGGGTAGCCACACAATCTTACTTATTACTCCAAGTCTTGGCAACAGAACCAATAGTTAACCATCGAGGAGAGAAAAGACGGGTAGGGAAAAATAACCAGTTCACATGGTGCATTTAACACTTGCAAAGGGGAGACGAGGGTTAATTTAACAGTGGAAGTTATCAAAAAAAACATAGATACATAACATCTTTATCCAATACTTAAGAGCCGAACAACTTGACAGCAACACCATTGAGGACACACTAGTCCTTTTGACAGAATGATCAAATACAACTTGTATCAATCCACAACCATACATGCATGTATTAACGTTAGGGCCAACCAAGACTGGATCTTGGGATACTTCAGTGAAAAGACAGTAATAACGGGCCAACGACCACGACTTGGTGTTTGAAGAAATAACACAACAATTGTTGGCAATTCCTCTGCGACTATGTAAGGGTTACCACCATGACTATGAGGGAACAGATTAACTAATAGTAATACACAAAACAAAACCCTCCATCATCAACGCAGAGCCATATTGTACCATTGTTCACTTATTATTCCTCAGAGACCCATCATGATACTAAACTGACCGAGCAACAGCCAATGCGCAACTTAAAATACTAATTTCTTTGCTTGCAATCATAAAAAATTTATAGTCATCACAGAGAGACATAACACACATCTACACAGTCGAAATTCTCAAGAACACACTGATTCTAAGAATCATTGAGCCATCATTTGTTCATACAACAGATAATACCTCATGGATGGAGAGAAAAAGAATCATACCTATGGAAAAACGCTTAAATGGTGAGTTGGTCGAGCTTTCTTTCTTCCAAGAGCCTGAAAATGTGGAGCTTTACAACCAATAGAGAGAAAAATGCAACAATGGAACAATACTAGGGTGACGGGCGATAGGGGAAGTATGGAGTGGCATGCAGTAAATGCATGTCGCTTCCATCACCTGGCTTATTCAATTTGAAGTACGAAACATCCCAATAATCATCACATTCACCAACAATTAAACCAAATAACCAATGCGTATTCAATGCCAAACCATCGTGAAATATGTGACGATATACATTGCATAGTGCACCACCCAATATCATTTACATTTTAACCCTTGCCATAACTCCATGCCATAATACATATTAAAATGTCATATGCTCCCCATTCGAATCTAATGAAACTCGCACAATCCACTAACCAACAATAGCATAATAGTTAGGACTAACACTAATATCCTTTAACTTTTCCATTTGAACTTGCATATAGTCCTTTATCATAGCTCAAACATATAACTTATTTCCCTTTGTTACCTTTTAGAATTTTTTCATAGGTTTCTTTTCTTTGTTTTAATAATGCTACCATTAAAATATCTCTTGCATAGATGTGGCTAGGTAATCGATCATAAGGATCAGTGACAAGATTAAATCATAGCAATTGTAAATAACATGCTCCTCATAACCAAAAAATTGTTTTGTATCGCAAAAAGTACTCCACAAAAATGCATCATCCACCTATTATCATGTCAAATGAAACCAAGACTGCATCGTCAAAAATGTAGGACTATGTAGGCAGCATCAAAAAAAACAGCAAAAAATGTGCTATATGTCTATCCTTGCGCCTCTAGTCTACAAGGGGGTCCTACCTACTAGTATTTATTATTAGCATAGTTAAATAATAGGGCTTTAGCAATACTTTGTGGGCGAAATTCAGCGTTACGATTTTAATCGTCAACAAACTGGCGACTCCACAGGGAAATTTGTTTCCAACAGATTAAGAACTCAGAATGTCTAGTTTCACAAACCAAGTAACATCAAATCAAGAAGATATAAATCAAAATGATTATGCAACAGGGGGAAGTGAGCGGATTTAATGGAAAAATGACCGAGAATTTGGGAATAACTCATGGAAAGTGTTAAGTATGAGGGGGTTTATCCCTGTAGGCATAATCATTAAATTAAAAATTGTTCGTGACTTCAAGGAGAAATTTTTTTTGAACTTGCTCTTTTGAATCTCGAAAATGAAGAAAAGGAGAGCAGAAGCGGGATAAAACCAACTATCTCATAAAACAACAGCGAAAGCAGATAACAATTTCAATGATGCCTTCAAGGGGAACATCATGACAGTTGTGTAATATTGATTGTTATTGATTAAAAATACTTTGCAGAA
The DNA here is from genome assembly GCA_010110895.2 of Picea sitchensis. Classification (NCBI taxonomy): domain Eukaryota; kingdom Viridiplantae; phylum Streptophyta; class Pinopsida; order Pinales; family Pinaceae; genus Picea; species Picea sitchensis. The sequence continues at coordinate 4,555 of SNQJ01S0306424.1, read as the reverse complement.
GCATCGTTGTCAAACATTTTATTTTTAACAAAAATTGAAGTCAAAAGAACAAAAAGAAAGAAATGTCATAACATAATGAAACAGCAAAATTGAAATAAGCAGAAATGAAATGACAGAAAATGAAATAGCAGAAATGGAAAACCACTAATGTAAAAGAAGAAATGAAAACTACTATAATACAAAACAATCCAAACAGGGTTAAACTCTTCAAGTTGGTTCCACGTAATGTTTTAAGTGGGAACCGTTAGTGTTGTAGGAAAACAATCGCTCTTGTAATTCCTTTAGAATATAATAATTTGCACCTAGGACAAAAGCGATCTTAAAAGGACCCAGCCATAATTTTTGAAAATTTGAATGTCTTCCTCTATCAGCGTGAGTTGAAACCCACAACAATACCTTCTCATTGACTTTAAATTTTACATCTTTGACACTCTTGTTGAAATATTTTTTAAGAGTCTGTTGGCTTCTTTTTATATTATCCAAGAAAAACGTCCTTTGCTCCTATAAATCACAAAGTGAATTCATTCTTTGAGAAACATCAAAAGAATTTAATTTTTCGACTTGTAGAATTAACCTTAAGGAGGAATGTTCCAGCTCAGTAGGAAGAATGGATTCTTGACCATAAACAAGCTGGAAAGGAGTGCAACCAGTGCTCACCTTGGTGGTAGTTCAATCTTCCCAAAGGACATAAATGAGGAGAGTGTCCCATTGACAAGGCTTATCTTCGATGAGTCTTTTGATAATTCTTACTAGATTCTTATTGGTAGACTCGGCCTTCCCATTTCCTTGGGGGTAATAATATGATGAGGTAAAATGTTTAACCCCAAACTTAGCCAAAAATTGTCAACTTAGCAGAAATAAAAGCGGGACCATTGTCTGTAATAATTTCCAAAGGAAGACCAAATCTGGAAAAAAAAAATATTTTCAAGGAAAGGAACCACCTTCTCATCCGTCGAATGTTTAAGCGGGACAACTTCAACCCATTTTGTAAAATAGTATGTGGTTGTCAAGATAAAGACTTGTCCTACTGAAAATGGAGGATTAATAGGACCAATAAATTCCAAGCCCCATTTTGAAAAACGAAAGTTCGGGAGGACAGGTTGTAAAGGCATGGTTGAAAGGTGTTCTTTCCTAGCAAATTTCTGGCACTTGTCACAAGATTTCGAAAAAACATAAGAATCACTAAAGATTGAAGGCCAATAGTATCCCTTTCTGATCATCTTAAAAGTAGTGGTTTTAGAAGAAAAATGACCTCCTACATAAATAACAGAATTTGAAGAACCATGAGTTTCTTGCAACAATTTATGTGATTCCTCATTGTTTACACAGCGAAGCAACATATCATCGGCAGATCTTCCAAACAAGAAGTATCCTATAATGATGTATCTGGAAGATTCGAGATGGAGCCTTCTTCTTTGATGAGTGTCTAATTTATCTGGACATCTTTGATTTTGAAAATAGTAAACCAAACTTTTATGCCAAGGATGTTCAGACACATGAAGGATTTGATTATCAATGTAGAACAGTGTTGATAGATAACTATCATGCTCATCAATTTTTCACTAGTTTCAGCATGTTGAGCTAAGTGAATGGCTAAGTTATGTCCCTTGATGGTGTTAGAAGTCATGATAGTAAATCATGATCCTAGATCTTGGAAATCTAATGTGCAAGCTTCCCTGAAAGATAAGTCAGTGAGAGAAAAAAATTGTCAGCGGGTAAAGGAACTTTTACCAACGTGTGCTTACCTAAGATGAAGTGGCGAAACTTTTCAACAACGTTAACAATAGAGAAGGAGTGATTTTCAATAAAATAATATTTAAACTCATCATCAGACAAGCTTTGACTCATGTAAGCCACTGGTTTTTTGGTACCTTGGTCATCTCCTTGCATGAGGATATCAGAAACTGCTTTCTCTATGGCATTAGTATATATCATAAATTCTTTCTCAAAATCCGGTCTCACCAAAACCAGTAAGGAACTGATTTCTTTCTCGATCCCTACAAAAGAATTTTTGACATCATTTGTCCGAGAAAAGGAACGATCTTGCTTAAGAAAATTATGAATTGGCTTGACCATCACAGAAAAATTGGGAAAAAACCTACGGAAAAAGGTAATAACACCCATAAAAGCTAGAACCTTCTTTGTGGAAGTGGGAGCAGGCATATTTAGAATAGCAGCAATCCTTTCAGGATCAATGTGTATTCCTGAATCGGAGACAATGTGTCCAAGGACCTTTCCCTTGGTAACGTCGAAAATAGACTTAGAAGGATTTAGAGAAATGACAAATTTCCTACATCGCATGAGAACTCTTTTAAGATGACCAAAATGATCTGACTGATTTTTAGAATACACAATTAAGTCATCAAGATAGATCTGAATAATCTTGTCGACCAAATCCTCAAAATCTATTTCCATATCTCTTTGAAAAGTGGCACCTGCATTAGATAAGCCAAAAGTCATACGTTCATAAGAAAAAGTGTCCCAATGAGTAATAAAAGTGGTTTTATATTTATCTACCCTTTTTACCTTGATTTGATTGTAACTAGAAAATCCGTCAAGTAAGGACATCATCTATGACCCTTCAACTTGTTGCAAAATCATTTCCATATTAGGGAGAGGAAAGTGATCTTTTATACTAGCCTGATTCAATGCGTGAAAATATACGCATAATCTGATATGACTGGTTGTTTTCGGAACGGGAACTAGATTGGAAACCCACTCAGAATACTTAACCGAGAAAATGATCCCATCCTTCAAGAGTTTTTCCAACTCCTTTCGAATAGTTGCTTCCAGTGCAGGGTTGATGGGTCTTTGTTTTTGTTTAACTAGTTTTATGCCTTCCTTGATAGGAATGGCATGTTGTATAAGAGCAGGATCAAAACCACGAAGATCCTCATAAGACCAAGCAAAAACATCTTGAAATTCACCAAGCAGCTTAGCAAACTTCATTTTTTCTTCATCGAAACATTGGGCACCTATTTTAACATTATTTGGAGACTTGGGTGTTCCAATGTTCAAGGAAATGGTTTCACCCACTTTCCTTTTTGACTCCTCTTATTTATGTTTCTCTTTGTGGCCTACATCACTCGATGAAAATTAACTTTCTAGAGGAGTCAAGCGTTTAGGAATTTTGTTATCTTCCATTGATATAATTTCCTTAGGATTATAAGGTTCTTTTTGAATGAAAGAACAGATGCTCTCATCACTAGGGAAAACCCGCCATGACTCTATATTGGCAGGGATGTGTGGACGATACAGATATTGAAAGGTATAATCAGGTCTTTGTGGCAGAAGTTCCTTAGTAGGAGAGGCTGCAAAAACAACTAACCGGATAGCCATTGAGTTCAATTCCCTTTTAACATGAGTGATGTTGAAAGATAGTAAGTTAGAGATAAGTGCCCAAACAATTTGGGTGTAGTGTTTCATTAACTTGTTGCTAGGAGAGTATATATTACGTACGAGGTTTACAACAAGTTCGGAATCCCCAAAAACTGCAAGGTGACCACAACCCATATTATAGGCATTTTCAATACCTAATAGTAATGCTTCAAATTCAGTGACATTGTTTGTGCAAGCAAACTCTAGCCTATAGGAAAAGTTATGAATTTTATCCACAGGAGAACACAAGATAATACCAGCTGTGTTTCCTTCATTGGAGTATGAACCATCAAAGTGCATATGTCACATCCCATCATCTAAGTCGATTTGTTCCAAGGTAGTGTTGTCCTCATCAACAAAGATGGAATACACTCCTCGGTCCTCCTCGATGTAATTCACATTAGGTTGTAGGACACTTTCTATGTAAGGTGAAATACTCCCCTCTCTTATGACTATGATGTTTTTACCATTCTGAGGAATGGATAAGTGTGTCTCGTCGAGTGAGAGGTATCCACCCGTAAAATCTTTCCAGTCTCTTCCTAAGATGATCGAGTAATTACTCATTGGCATATCAATTACCTGGATATTAAGGGTTGTCCTTATTTTAGGGTGCGCACACAAAACCAAGGTCACGTCCTTGATTTCACTTATGGTCGTTTGTTGTAGACTATTATAAGAGAGCATGCTCCTAGCGTTTTAATTTGTACAAGATAAGCCTAGCTCTTCCATAATAATCCTTGACATTACACTTGGGCCCGAACCACCGTCAATGAGGAAACAATGGGAAATCTTATCCATGATATTTATAGAAATATAAAATGGGGGTTTTTTTATAGGGTGTCTAAAGTTATGTACACCTACTTTATTTACAGACGAATCCTCTTCATCTACCTTTTTAGAGAGGTTGGCTACAATAGGAGCTTTTATTTCCATGAAATTTTTTAGATGCTTCTATTGTTCAGGGACGGCAACCATGTCCAGGAGGGTTGCATCTTCTTTGTTGCTAGCCAACTAATTTAGAATGTTGTATTTAGAAGAGGTAGTTCCTTGACTGCCAGGAGCCTTAGGTGTTGATTAAGGTTGGTTGTCATTGATGTCAACCCTTGAAGAAAGACTCGTAGCACAAAGGTTTGGGTAATGGACCCAATATTGTTTGATGTAAATATGACTCATTATT
>SNQJ01S0306423.1:0-10129 GCA_010110895.2 Picea sitchensis | reverse complement strand
AAAGGATATTGGTGCCTCATTGTTTTCATCATTCTTTTGGGTAAGCACTACATCCAAGGATTGGTCAGAAGCAAATGTATAAAGGAAAAAATCCCTGCTAAAGTCAGGGATTCGCAACACTAGTGCTTGGGATATTGTAGTCTTGATGTTATTAAAAGATCCTCTTATCTCTTCATCCCATTTAAAATCCACATCCTTGTGAATCATTTTTTGTAAATTTTTAACAGTTTCAACGAAGTCAAGAGTAAACTTTCTCACAAAATTGATCTTCCCGAAAAAAAGATTGCATGGCCTTTTTATTGTGAGGCAAAGGAAGTTGAGCTATTGCTTTTATCCACTCAAGGTCTATGCTTATTCCTCCTTGAGATATAATGTGACCTAATAATTTTCCTTCCTCTACACCAAATATGGTTTTCTTGGGGTTCAAAGATATTCCATTTTCCTACACCTTTCAAAAATCTGAGTCAAATGTTGAATGTGGTCTTCCTTGTTTTTTTAGTATATTATTGTGTCATCTAAATAGACTACCACACACTTGTTAATCAATCCCCGAAAATCTACGTCCATGGCCTTATAGAAGTTTTCTCCTGTGTTGATCAACCCGAAGGGCATGCATATATAAGCAAATTTTCCCCACTTGGTTCGGAAGGTAGTGTTTAATCGATCATCTTCTGAAACCAACACCTGGCTGTACCCCTAGAAGCTGTCCAGAAGGGAAAAAATTTCAAAGCCGGATATTGTTCGTAAGATTGTTTCCATGGGTGGGACTGGGTAGTTATCTTTTTCTGATGATCTGTTAAGGTTTTTGAAATCCACAAACAAGAGGATCTCCCCAGATTTTTCCCTAACAGACACCAAATTGACTACCCAGGCAGAGTGTCTAACATGAAATATAATCTTGTCATCTAACAATTTCTTCATTTCTTGATACATCAAAGGTTCCAAATATGGGTGGTACTTCCTAAGATTTTGTTGGAAGGGTTTTACTCCTGATTTTAACGAGATTGTGTGTTGGATAATGTGAGTGTCATAATTTTTTAATTCTCGATAGGACCACACAAAGACGTCTTGATATTCTTTAAAAAGTTTGAGATAATATTTCTTATATTCTTTGGACACTTTTTCGCCTAGATTTACATTATTGGGGTTTTCAGGGGTTCCTAGGTTTATAGTCTCGTATATAGGACAAGAACTCCCTGTTTTTTCATTCTTTGACCCTCTAAATCTTTCCCTTAGGTCGAAAAGGTTATCCAAATTGGCCACCCCTTTTGGTATCGTGTGAAACCTTGGTTTATTATCATAGTGATATGTTCCCTTATTTTGTTTGTGGAGATTGGATTATGTGAGTAGTTCTTTGAATACTTCGTCATCAATAGCCAAATCCTTAAAATTCTCTTGGTTAGTCGGGAAGTCTAAAATCTGTTCATCTCCTTCAAATACTTTCCAACTAGAAACATTTTTAGGCGCCGAAGTCTTGTAGCGCAGCTCCACTGTGAACCTAGAGGCTTCATAATCTTCTAAAGGAGATAATATCGAGGCTATGGTGGCTAAGGAATCGGCAAGAGTATTATTTGTTCTGGGAACAGTAGTAATGTTGAAGGCCTCAAAATTTTCTTTTAGTCTGTGCACCTCTTGCTGGTAATTTATCAAGTGAGGTGAATTTAAATGGATAGTATTCTTCACTTGCCTAACAATAATTTCATAGTCTCCAAAAACTTTCATCTCTTTAATGTTTAAGTCTATGGCTTTCTTCAGTCCCTGAACTAGAGCTTCATACTCAGCAGTGTTATTGGTGCATTCAAATTCTAGTCTGCATGATAGGAAATTTGGCTTCCCCTTATGGTCAATGAGAATGCATCCTGCTCCCGACCCTTCTTGTGATTTAGACCCATCAAAATACAGCATCCAAAATTGTGAGAAAAATTTAGTAACTTCTTCATGCCTAGTTATTTTCTCATCTTCATCTTCCTTGTATGTTGCTCCCGATAAAGGATCCTGACAAAAGATGATTTCTTCAACGGTCGTCAATAGATTTATTTGAAAGGTCATTTTGGATTTTTTGGTGAGAGGTACATCAAACGAAAGAGGGGAGAAATTTTCGAAATAAAAGTCGCAGGAGTAGTTTCCTAACACAGGGAAATCTGTCGATGAGGGTTCGTTGAGAGCTTCTAAATCGGTAACAGTGTGTTTGAGATATCTTTCCCTATCGATCCTAATCACGTTTGTATTCCCCTTTAATCGAAACCAGAGGTGAGACCAATTTGTACTAAAGTATTCATTTAATTTCTTGGACCAATCTTGGATAAGTAACATTCCACAGGCCTCTGGGATGTCTACTATGATTATGTCAATTACTTGAAAAAAATTTGGGTGTGTAGCCATTATGATCATGACATCTTTAAGTTCCCCAATAACCTTTACATGAGTCTTGTCTAGTTGTATAACGTGTTTATCACTTTTTAGTGGGGTTGTGTTCAATTTCTTGCAAATAGACAATGGCATGATGGTGGAGGATGCCCCTGAATCGAGTAGGCAATTATGCAAATTTCTATTAAAGACTTCAAACGTTAAAAGGAAAGGAGGGACAAAAGGCTTTCCTTTTTTTTCTAAAGAGAAGGTATTCACACTCAGTTTATTCTTTAAATCTGTGGGGGATGGGACCTCACCTAGGTCAGTGCTCGTCATAGGTTCTTATATTAACTTTAAGGCCTGTAACAAAAAATCGTTTTGTTGGGGAATCATGCACATGTCCATGACTAAGACGTTAGCCCTCATCTTCTTCAAGTCTTCCAATACATTATAGTCTAGTTTAGGAGCTTCATGTGTGTGTATGTTAGTGGGACTCTTTTGAGAATAAAATATGGGTTTTGGATGATCGGTCGCTTGATTCCCTATAGATAACTAAGTAGTGGTGGGATTAGTTTGGACCGGTTGACTTCTACCTCGCATTTGCACAGCTAGGAATTTAGCAGCAGGTTCATGCACTTCAGCGGCGTTTTTGGCCCTTGACCAAGTTTTGAGGAACACTTGGTCATATTTGACCATTTTTGGGACTTCGACAGCCTATCAAAGACGAAGCGGATATTGTGGAAGCTAGACCCCCTTTTTGGGTCCTTTTTGGGTTTTTGGGAATATGTAATGGGAAAGGGATGTCGGCATGTGGGTTTACCCATGCTTAGGCCCACTTTTGTAATGTATAAATAGATATCTAGGCGATGTAAGTAAGAGAGAAGATTATCCAAGGGCTTAGTGCTAGAACTGATCTATGTAATTGACTTGCAGAGCTGAGTGCAAGTGTTGTAAGTGATAAGTGCACAGATTGTAAGGAGGCTTTGTGCTAGATTTACTCGAGGAAGGAGGATCTGGCGAGGTGCGCGTAGATCTCCTATCCTATGCGAAATAGGATTTTGATAGCTCTGTGTTGTAACCAGATTGACTGAAGCTAATAAATAAGAAGAGTTGGTGGACATAGCCCCAGGGTAGGGGTGAACCACGTAGATACTATGTGTTGTGATTTGTGCTTATTCTTAGATGTTTTGTATTTCTAAGTCCTTATATGTGATTAGAAAGACTTGTTTATGCTTAGTGCTAGAGATGTATATGAATGCTAAATCTGATGTGTATGAATATGCTAAGTGCTTGGTCTACCATATATGATCTGTCTTGTTGTTGCTAAGTGCTAAAATAACCTAGACCTAAGTGAATGTTGTGATACTTTGTTATGTCAGCGGAGTATATCTAAGTGGAATATTGATGAATGATCTATGCTAAGTGTGTGCTAAGTGTTGTAATCACATACCTGTGTCCCAACTAAGGTTGCAGACACCTAATTCTTGCAACCACCCCTGCCTCTACCTCGAGTGAGACCTCATCTGCTTCGCAGGTGTTGTCGAAAGGGCCGGTAGTTAGGGTTTTTTTGGTGTGTTGTTACAACGTTGAACCCCAAGTCTTCCCTTGTGCCAACATGCGTCATTGAAAGGAAATGGGTGGTTGCAATCTCATAAAATCATGATTGTCTCTTACGGTATCTCATGAATTTCCTGATCAATAGTGTTTATTGTCAATCCATTGGATTGTTCGGTTAGGGAGAATTCATCTAGGAATCGATTATCCATTAAATTCATAGCATACACCCATTCAGATTAGTCCCTTTCTGAATGATTCTCATAGTGGTACGTGCAGAAAGAGTCAGATGCTATAGTTTCTAAGTCAATGTTTAGGTTAGTTTAGGGAGGTTCTATAGCTTTGAAAGGTGGATTTCTTTTAAATAAGGGTTTATAAGGTCTCTGATTTTGGTTTCCCTCTCCCACCCTCCTTTTCATATCTACGATCTCATTGGAGAGTTTTTTAATCATCTGTTGCAGGTTTTCTAGATCTCCTCCTTCTTTATCAAGACCTAGTTTTGTTTATTTTACCGGGGGTCTTGTTAACAAAAGACCTCTCTTAGGTAGTGGTCGGGTTTCTTTCTTCATCGGTGATATCTAACCTTCTTTGCATCATTTCATTTGGAACTCAATCGTCTTAGATTCCTCGAAATTTTCATCTAGGGTATGTTTGGTCGCCCTTTTTATGAACATGGAGATGGAAGCAGGGAGAGCATTAGTGTATACCTCAATCTGCAACTCCTGAGTAGGTTTAGCTTCAGGTTGAAATTTGTTCAGGATAGTGGTAAATCATTGATTTAAATCTTTAACCTTCTCTTTTGAACTCATGGTGGAGGCGAAAAGTTCAACCATTAAAGCTCCTATGGTGGTTTCTTCTGCAAATATTTCTAAGAAATCTTTTTGAAATTTTGTCCAACTAGTTATGGATCCAACACACAAGTTAAAATACCAAGTCGAGGTTGAATTCTCAAAGGTATAGGGAAAAATCCTACACACTACATTCTCAGGTTGTACGTTCATCAATATTATAGCTAATATGAACTTTTTGATATGGTCCTCAGGCAATCCAAAGGTTTCGAGGTCAAATTTGGGGACTAATTTTTTTCGGATGTCGGGGTACCTTATGTACCCGTCCTAGGATTTCCAGAGCATCTCTGGCCAACCATGGTTGATTATTTTGAGGTTAATTTGCCCTTTCTTCATTTTTGTAATTATTATCCTCCATGTCTTCTGATTCAGAATTTGAGCGATCCAAGTTAGACCCTTCCTCATCATATTCAAAATCGTCAGGTTCAGAGTACTTACTGGGTGGTGTTTCGGGGATCAGATTAAGGGGTTGTTCGATCTCAATGAGGGAAAAATATATCAATTCTTCTACAGTGTGAACAAAAACCTGGTCAGGGTGCCAACAATTGGTCTTCTTACTTGTTTTCTACAAGGAAGTACATGAGCTAAAGGTAACACTCCAATTTTTTGGGCATTATCTCTTGTTATTCTTCTGAACTGGTTCAAATCCTCGTGGGGGAGAGAATAAGGTATTTCATGGAATAATTGTTCTAATTCCTCGTGCTGAGGTGATTTACTTGTTTTCCCTAGAATGATTTCTAAGATTGAAGGCATGAATCTGAATGAAGAAAACCCTAAGGCAGATCTAGAAATAGCAGAACCCCAGAGAGAATCAGAAAAGATATTACTACAGATGAAAGACACCTTGAATGACCACCAACATGTTAGATTATCAGAGGTATTTAACAAAAAAGAATACATCGAGGCAAGAATAGGAGACTTTGACATTGACTGTGTTCTGGATGAGGAAACACAGCTGAATGTTATGACAGAGAGAACTTGGGAAGCTATAGGAAGGCCTGCTATGATCCCTTCACTAAGTGGAATAGGCTTATTCAGAGGGAAACTGGTAAACCTATGTAGAAGGTGTTGGAGCCGCCTTTTTCATTTTGGTTCAAATATTTTTTAAAAGTCAAATGTCGGTTCCTAAGTTCTTTTTCGCTTCATGACATTCACCTACTAAAAGTCTCAGTAGTCTCGTCATGCGAAATAGCGGGGGATGTGATGTTTTTTAAGTTACCACTTTTTATCGTTAAACGAAGGTTGTTGCTTTTTGTACCTCGGAATATCACTCTTCGTGAGTTACAAGTCACAAGATTTACAAACCCCGATGTGCAAAGTTGCGAAGAGTTTTAAAAGCTTGCCTCAGGTGAGAGCTAAGAGTGAGACAATGTAAATCCCAATCAAGTACTGTCAGGATTTCGCGTCTCGGCGTTCACTCCCTCCTAAAACATTACCGCTAAAAATCTAAAACACGAAGCCACGAAACTTTTACCTAAGTAACCCAGGTTAGAGTCAGGGTTGATTAGTTTTGAACATGATTAAGTTCTCGGGATTTCACGATTCAGCTTACATTCCTCCCGGAAACTTTACTTTCGAAATCCCGAGCCACGAAGCCACTATACAAATGAAAGCATAATTAAAACACTTAATCTTAGTTACGTCCTTGCTTAATTAAATCTAATCATCGTAGTCTTCGGTTTTAGAGGCTCGAAAGGTTACAGTTAAAGGTCCCGATACAGCGAACGTCGAAGTGTTGATTTAAATCCTGATTAAGGAATCAAAGCCAGCATAATCAATGTTTAATGCAAATGATAATAATGCACAGTTTACGAGGTAATTTCAAATGTTCCTTGCGCCAGCTTGTGCCACGAACCGTCGAATTTAATGGCATTAATTGGAAATAAGATGAAACGACAAAGTAAGGATATGGTTTTTATTGCCAAAATATCTATCTAAATATGATTGGACCGTTATGTTCGTAAGGACATCGATGTGTTAAATGTTTGAAGATATAGATCTTTTGCTTCCTATTTTATTCATAAAGTTCATTTCTATCCCGCACAGAGAAGTTTTTCTCAGTAAACTAACTTCTATATGTATATGCATTTTTATTACAGAAGAGCTAAGTTACAATCCCCTGTCATGACCCACGAAAACCATCCAAGGCAAGCGCTGAGGTTTCAGGACAAGGTTCTGATAATGTTTTGGATACTTCACCTCGGAGCGTTGATTCCGTGCGAACCTGGTCATACGTCTTAGAGGTTTTGCAATCAGATGTGGTGAATTGTTCAGACGATTCCAGTGACAATGAGAAAGACGACATGACTACCAAATACAAGATCGTTGTCCAAGCAGATATGCACAAAGTAGCAGCCAGGCCACACCTTCTACCTTACTATGACGTGATCCGATGGGCGCTAGACCATGTATACATCCCTACCAAAACCATCATCAACGAGCAGAAGGTTAGTGTTGGGACCTTTAGACCAGAAAACTTATAGGTGATGTACAAATTACCACCCACGTCAGACTTCACGTACAGTGCAAAGTTTCTAGATGGTTTTAAACAGAAGGAATGCGAGCAATACACGAAAATTTTATCTGATTTGATTAAGGATTGGGTCTCACACCCAGCAAAGTTCAGGGCAAACAGCAATGGAATTTATTCCATATCTTCTTTGGAACCACAGTTCAAATACGTGGCGATGATGACCTGTAGATAGTACGGGAGGGAAGACACCACACATTTTTTCCTCCAATGGGTGCCCTTGATATACTTAGTAGCAAAAGGATCTTCTTTCGACTGGGCCAAAATGTTATCAGATAGCTTGACCAGTCGGATTACAGAATATTGGACGCAGAAAGAGAGAGGGAAAGCTACTTCATTTTTTATGTCCGCATATCTCATGGACGTAGTATGTTCCATGACGCCTTTTCCCTTGATGAATTGGAGTTGGGCTCCATCGGATGCTGAGCTAGTCCATGTATACCATTCTAAGATTTGGGAGGACAAGGCTTCGGATTTCGTATACAAAATCTTCAACTGGGTAATGGTACCGATGCATGTTGCCATCTTCGGTAATCCACCATCCAGGATATCCGATAGCATCACGGAAAATTTAAGCAGAGTGGTCGATTGGTATGTGGAGAAAGAATTTTCATACATCAGGGTTTTCGGCACTTCCGCCCCTCTGCATTCTTTACCCTTACTTATACCCGACAGGATGGCTTGTCGTGAGATCGCAAGGCAAACCGTAATCGGCGGTATAAGTAAAGAACTGAAAGGGTTTTCAAAAACGGTATGGCCACCTTTTCATGTTCATTTAAACACCTATCATTACTAGACTTCGGGCATGCAAAGGCCAAGGCAGTAGCCCTATAAGATATAAATTTGGTTCATATCAAATTCAAGAAACACGATCCACATAGGGTCGTGAGTAATCATTTGGCTAGTTGTGGCCTTAAAAGATTTGAGCACGAGAATTTGCCTCATGATGATATTTTCCAAGGCGCGAAATCTTATGACGAGGTTTTGGCTCGAATACAAGCCCTGTTGCCCGAAGAACGGTCTGATGTTATCAGATTCCAAGAGCATAGGCGAAGTTGCCTTCCTCCAATATTACGAGGTGAAGATCCGACAATAGCAGAGGAGTAACAAACAGAAGCCGGAGGCTCTAAAGGTTCACCACCCAACCAAGAAGAACAACAGGATAAAGAAGAGCAAGTTGTGGGCCCGAAACAGGAAGTCGAGGCTTCTGATCCCCCAAGCGAGCCAACTTCGGTCATTACTCCCGGGAAATCTTCTAAACAGGTCGACAATCCCATCACCTCCATTACCCCCCTACAGTCTACAAAGGAGATCTTGGATGCTGGTTGGATTGTGGATGAAAAATTGACACCTATATTAGTAGAAGAGCTACCTTTGAGTCAATTCTTCTTCGATAAGAAGAGGAAAGCGGTTGTGAGACAAGAACTCTACCAAGACGCAGGTGTTGTCTCTAAGAAATTTAAAGTTGTAACTGATGCGAAAAATATGAAGAAAGTAGAATTCGTGACATAAATAGCAGGAACATTGGGTGCTTTCACCATGGCGAACCAATATTCAGTCGAGACCCTAAAAGATCAGCTAAAATGAAAAAATCATTTGATCAAGACACTAGAGGCTAAACTAGCTACAGCAGAGGTTGCTGCTAAAGATCAAGCAAGTGCGACTTTAGAGAAAGCAAGAATAGAAGATCAAAAAGAATTCGAGCGGCTTAAAGTGATCTCGAACAGTCACAGTTGAAGGTTCAGACGAGTCAGACTCAGATAAGCCAGCAGGGAGAATTGATAGACCAGCTTCGGGCCAAACTAAAATTCATCGAAATCCAAGTAATCAATATCAAGATATTTCAATCCCAGGCAATAGAGATCAGAAAAAGGTCATCGACGACGCAGCAGGGTCTGCTTGTTAAAGTAGAAACAATTCAAAGCAGCTTCCAACTCATTAATCAGGAGTTGGAAAACCTCTCTCTTAAAGAAAGGGATGCTAGAGCAGCTCAGGTGGCGTTCCAATAGGATATTATAGCCACAACAAGAAGGGAAACAAACAGTAGTTCTAGTTTTCCCATCGCAGAGCAGACCAGGGGTAATATCTTGTTGAAAGAATGGGAGAAAAATATATCTGAAGGTAAACAACAAGCTATGAAGCTAAGTAAATCTTGCGAAGAAATTTTCAGTTTGTTAAGTGAGATTTGTTTGGGTTTCGATGGTGAAAGTGGCAAGGAGATACTGGGTCAGATAAATACAGCTAAATATATGCTTAATATCAAGGAAAAGGGAGAAAGAGAATTAGCCGAAATATCAAAAATAGCTCAAACAGACATAGTGCAAATAGACAAATGGCTAATTAAACCGAGTATATTGTTATGCTCTATCAATGCCAAAGATCAACAGGTGGAAGGAAAGCTACCGCTATTGATGAAAGACTGCTATACTTTTGAGGCAAATAATCAAGCAGAGCCATCGAAGTTGATATCACAGCTAGTGGAGAAGTGTGTTATTTGCAAGGAGCATGCGAAGAGGCAAGTTTCAGGTACCAGATGAGAACAGAGATAAAGAAACGAAACGTTTCAACTCCTTTTGATTGTAACCGAAAACTTGTGGAACTATTGAGATTCCAGTACATAAAAATTTGTATAAATATACATTTTGAAGAAAGAAAAAGGGGTTGGACCTTTTTGATTAATTGTAATAGAGATTGTCTCTTTTCGAGACTTAATACAAAGCAATCTGGAGATTCCTAATTCCGTCACTATTGTGTTATGATTTTTTTCTCTCTGTTATTTCATATTCATTCTTATTTCACTTATATATATCTGATGAATGTTGCATTGCAATTTAGTAAAACTTCTACT
>SNQJ01S0306422.1:0-10129 GCA_010110895.2 Picea sitchensis | reverse complement strand
AAAAAGGATCAAGCCAGAAGAAAAGAAGAGGAAGTCTTAGAGGTGAAGAAGCAAGAATTAAAAGATTTCATGACTAGGAGGATCACATAGTTGATTGAAGAACATGATAATAGATCGAAGATATTTAGAACCAGAAACTTGGATGTTGAAGTTGAAAGAACACAAGAAGACTCACAGAGTACTGAAGCACCTACCCCAGATAGGGAAGAAGTATTTCCCTTGAATCCTAGGAAAGAATCTCAACAACGTGAAGTTACTATGCCAAGAGGAGATAAGAATCAAAATGGAAAGAGGAATACTGAGAGGAAGCTCACTGGAAAGAAGGCTAGAAAACTAAGTAAGAAGAGATCAAAGATCGGAAAGTTACAAAAGGTTCTAGTTGGAACTTCGCAGAAGGAAAATTTGCAAAACTGGAACTTCGCTGGGATAACAGAATAGCGCCACATGGCACTTCGCCATGGCGAAGAAATATAGCCATTGGAAATAGTATAACCATTATATTGATGCCCTGAATGGGTAGAAAAACATTTATGGTCAGAAATATCACCATCAGACCGTTGGGACCACGCTGTAATAGACATAACTGAATTAATGAAGGATTCTCTCCCGTTCGAGAGATCTATTGCCTATTTATCTAATTATTTTGTGGAGCCTTGCACCAAGAACAATTTTTCCAACCATTATTATCTGAGCTTGCAAATCAATTGATTTCGCACAGTGATAATTGAGCTATCACCATCCATCCCATTGCATTGAGTAGTTACTCTTCAAACCCAAGATATTCAACCACGAGCATGTATGTTAAAAGAAATTAGCGCAATCGAAGAGTCTATGAAGGAGGTACTCATCGACCTCATGACTGAAAGAGTAATGTGTATGTATGTGGGTGTAGAAGCATCATCGACGAGAGGAGTGAAAGCCTCTCTGTCCACTGCTCATGGAGCCAGACCATCCCGAGTCGTCACAGAAAAGAGAACCAAGCACAAAGATGACCTAGAAAATGTGAAGATAATCCTGACCATCTTACCTGACTACATCCCGCCTCTGGCCAACGCAATGAGTCATGATAGTGTGCCAAGAGATTTTGATTACACCATTGTTACTTCATACCTCCCAAAGGGGATACGCGTAGTTAGATCGCAACAGGACAAGATCGCAACGTTAAAGTTCAACGACTTCAACCTAGGAGACTGGAAGAACCATAGTATGCTTTCCCCGTATAAATACTTGACTAGGATGAAGGGGAAGAACTTGAAAATAATCCCCCAGCCATGGATGATGAACCTCATGCATTCCACCCTATTGAATGTAATGAAAATCCCACACTTTGGAAGGCACCAGGAGGTTAATGCCTATGTTAATCTCCTGCTCTCGTGTTACCATGGTAGCTACTTATGGCTAGACTGACATATCATAGTCAATCCGATGCTAATCCATAGGATCACCATATTAAGTATGAAAGGACCTGACCTGTAGGACTTCTATCCAAGGAAAGCCATAGATCATGCATTAGCACAAAAGATCAAGGATACCTATGGCGATGTTGAGAAGGGAGGCTACAAGGTAGCTTCCATCCAAAATGGCACTGTGCACCTAGCATGCCAATTAATAGAAAGAAATATAGTAAGGAAGAATAGACCCATGTAGGTTACAGGGTTTGTCGTTGACCTCACAGGGAAATACGTGGAAGGACTACAGATGAACTGGGTGAAGTACCTAGTTAATTAGCTAGAATTAGACTATTTCAAATCACAGGATCATGGCTACGAGTTCCACTTTAGATGGCTCCTAATCCTCATCGCGTTTATTGATTGGGAGATTCTAGAATGTGCGACCTTCCCATACATTGATTCGTTCGAGCCACTTGCTGCGAAGTTCACCACGATATGGTACTCGAGAGATATGGGAAAACAATTGAATTTGAGCGCATTCTTTCACACATATTATCTCCAACTTAAGAGGGCTATCAAATTTGAATCTCGCATGACACCAAACACCATATAGTGGATACGAACCCTTGTGAAGTTCCGCGCAAATTGGCACTTCATCTATATCACTGCGTGAGCAGACGAGCATAAGGAGGAGCTTCAGTCGTACTACAAGAAGCTCACAAAAGAGGACCTCGAGGAGATAACTAAGGATTGGTCAGTAGACCTCCTTATCTCTGCTAATCCTGCAGAGATGTCTGACCCCAAACTTGGCAGCTCGAAGGCCACTCACAAAGAACATAACACACTTGGAACTAGTAGAAGGAAGAAGACCACAAAAGTCCAAGACTTAAGTAGCGCATCAGAAACAAATTCTTCAGTATCACCTAACCGAGGGGGTTATGACGAAGTAGAAGAGATAAATGGAAAAGAAGATGAGAAGAATCAAGGAAAAGTAACACTACCTAGAGATGAGGTTGATCCCTTGAAGAAGAGGAAGGTTTCTCCCTGAAAACCCTCTTCCTGGAAGAAATCCAGAGCCACCTTGACCAAGATGTAGACTGTGCTCACTATCGATGACTTTGACTTCATTATCAAAGTTGTAAATGATGCCTCGCAGGAAATATTGAAAAAAAATGAAGCCAAGAAGGAGGATATGTATAGTAGAATCGAGGTTGAGCTATGAGGGGTACAACAGGCTCTTCAGTCCAGTCGCACAGTGTCCACTACGCCCCTGCCGTCGGAAGAACCAGAGTTAGTAGATGAGCCAGCCCAACTCTTCCAACTAGCTGATGCGACCGAAGCTTGCCTTTGTCATGCACAATAATAAATAGAACAAGCCACCTAGGTCTTGAAGAAAGTGCAATAAGTAGTCATAGAACAACACTGAGTTGCAGAGCAGGAGAAGGTTGCTCTCTAGACAAATTTTGAAGAGGAGAAAGAACAAATTCATTAAGAAAAAGAACAATTTATCGTAGAACAACTAGAAGTGAAAGAAGAAGTCAACAGAGTACTTTTCTCTGTGAGAGGCTTAGAGCCAAAGGTAGAATACCGAGTTGAGAATCAAGTATAGAATCTCACAAAATCTATCCAACAACTACAACAAAGAATAACAGACTTAGAGCTCCGCATAGTGCCCGACACCCCGCAGGATGTGAGGGATCAAAGAGATGCAACTGCGCGAAGCACAGTTGAGAGAATAAAGGCCCTTTCCATGGAATGTAAATAATTAAGTGATCACAGTGTCCAGAATTATGAGAGACTCACTAAGAAGCTAGAACTAAAGGCACTGGAGTCACAACTCCAGGAGGTGAAGTAGCAAGAAGAAACGATATAGGTGTAGTTGAAGCCCCTATCAGCTGTTGAAAGGATGAAGCGATCCTAAGAGTAGTGCACTTCTCAACAGCAGGTCCACACCATTCAGAGCAAATTCATGGAAATGATTTAGAGTCTCCAACCTATACAGAATGAGGCTTGCCAACTGTTCTTAGAAACCAAAGGCCGAGGAGCTGAATTGGAGCAAGTCATCATTATAGCTGAACAACACTTAGAGGGACCTATCAACTAAGCTTTTATCCAAGATTTCGATGAGAAAGAGGCCATGGAACAACAACAGGTCGAAGAAGCTCGAGCCAAGGTCAAGTATTTTGAGGTAGAATTACCCATATCAGAGTGACTCGGGATGAGTCACAAGTGAGTGTTCAGGGCCTGTTGGCCCTTGACCAAGTTTTGAGGATCCTTGGTCATGTTTGACCTATTTTTGGGACTTCGACAGACTGTCAAAGGTGGAGCGCAAGACGAAGCAGAGATCGCGGGATCTTGGCCCCTTTTTAGGGCCTTTTTGGGTTTGGGATTATGTAATGGGTATGGGGATGTCGGCCCATGGGTTTACCCATGCTTAGGCCTATTTTGTAATGTATAAATAGAAGTCTAGGCGATGTAAGAAATGGCCAGAGTGTTAAGTGCTAAGTGGTAATCTCTTTGTGCATACTATGTGAGGCTTGCAGAGCTAAGTGCAAGTTGTCTGTAGTGATTTGTGCATAGACTGTGGAAGGCTCTGTGCCTAGATATACTCTAGGAAGGAGGATCTAGAAAGGTGCATAGATCTCCTGTCCTCTATGGAGTTTATTTTGAAGCTTTGTGCATGTAGGAAGATTGATCGAAGATAATAAAAAGGACAAAGAGTTGGTGGACATAGCCCTAGGGTGGGGGTGAACCACGTATATCCTGTGTTGTGAATGATTTTTACTTCTTGGTTGTTCTTTTGTTTATGTGATTGAATGCTTAGTATGATGTTAGATGATATATGAATATGATATGATAGATTAGTGTTGAATAATGTGAATGAATGCTAGATCTGATCTCTATTGGTATGCTTAGTGCTTGAATCTATTGGATTTGCGTGAATATTGCGTTGATCTATTGTTAGGGTTTAGTTGCATTGTATAATAAGACTGAATATTGATGAATCATAATTGATAAGTGCTTTGTTAAGGTGTTACAATCACAGATTTGTGCTCCAGCTAAGGTTGCAGACACTGGAGTCTTGCAACCACCCCTGCTTCTACCTCAAGTGAGACTTCATCTGCTTCGTAGGTTTTGCTGAAAGGGATGATAGTTAGGGTTTTGTTGGTGCATTATTATAGCATTGAACCCTGGGTCTTCCCCTGTTCCAACACTCGTTTATGTCCAACCACGATTGGCATACAATAAGCATGGGGATCGCCTAAGGTCCCTTCAGATTCTAAGGCATCTGTAGTTTCCTCACACCTTGTTCCTTTGATTGACATGAAAGTAACGCCATTGCAATCCTCTCTTGATCACACTCGCATTCTCGAGGGTGATTTATCCCTTATCATTGTTACCCTGCATCCTCTTCAATCTAGAATTGAAGAAGTGGTCATACCAATGCAATCTCTGGTCAACCCTAATCTCCCTGTGAAGAGTGATGAATCCTTCGATCATGTCATCAACATTCCTGATCCTGCACCTTATGGACGAGAGAGAGTCTTTCTTTCACCAAGTCCTCTCCTTCCTGGTTTTGAGGATATCACTTTTGACTGGGATAGTCCTATGGGGTATCCAATCCCCCCACCTATGTATTTTCCATTAAGAGACATTGTCCGATATATCATAGAGACTATCTACTCAGTTAGTTCTTTATCCTCCTCGAGTTGGAGAGATTTGGGTTTTCCCAAGCTTATGTCAGCTATTCATAGAATACTGACATTCCACAAAAGGTCGGTATGGGAGCCTTCGCCTCCCCCATTACATATTGATTAGAACAACATAATGAGTCTTAGTTAACATCTTTTCTGACTCCTCTTAAAAAGAGAAAATATTGTCATGTGATTTGTCCCTTTCACACTCATTAAATTGGATTTGAAATATCATGAGTCCTATTTAAGCTCTTTTCCAACTCGTTATCAAAAAGTGAAAATATCGCTGAGTGAACTTGTCTTTTTCACACTCATAAATTGGTTTTGAAGAGATGTCTACTTGGCACAAGTTTATCCCCTTTTCACACCAAGTAGACTAAAATACATAAAAAGGGAAATTTTTTGGCATTAAGTTGTGATTGCATCTCATACCCCTGCTTTCAGTATTGAGCCTATAGCCAATTCTTGCTTTGCGTTATAAACCATTTTCCTCATCAGTTTTTCATCCTCAACCAAGTAGAGCCTTGTTTATATCCTTCTCAATTTGACACCCAATACCTAGGAGGGAACATTCCCCTCAGTGTCCATCTCTCGCATGCACTTCCCTGCATTGAGCATAGGTACGTTCCACTGCTGGAACTAGTTTTTCTTACTTGCAACACTCGTTTCCTCCTCTGTATCATAGCTTTCATTTGTTATGAAAAAATAAAAAAATATGAGCGATAAGGGAGTATTATCTTATATCGGTAGTAATCATGTCTCCTTTGAACATAGCACAAAGTGATTTGAGTCGATTCATCATAATTTTGGGTTTAGCATGGCCTTAGGAAGATAAGCTCATTACACAGTCTTCTCTACCGACTGGTTACTCTTCCAGTCCCTACAAGAAACTTCATTGATGCCTCCTGCATCTCATGATTTTATCATTGGGTCTATGTTGCCAGGGTCCACCATATGTCTCTTGATCTTGTTCAAAGGAAGTATATCAACCTGTGTTGTCACTCCTCAGAACTCTTGACTTTTCATGTCGGCCATATGCCCAGTTTGTCTCATAATCACATGTTACTTTAGTCCTATCATGCACTCTAGCCCTACTTCCATCATTGGTAGGTAAACTTGAACCCAGCAGTCGACATTTCACCATTGGTCGCTGACTAGGTGGTTTCCCTTGTGTTCGACGGTAAGATGTCTATTCACACATTGGGATTCATGTAGTGTCTTGGATTCCATTATCCTTATTGGTGGTCTCCTCGCATTTTTAAGTAGTTTTTCATCATTGGCTCCTATTCAGAGGGTCCTTTTTGTGTATCACTTGCACTTGGGACACACGAACGATGCACAACGTTGTTGGTTCATGAACTTGTTCTTCGTTCGATTTCTACCAAATCATGAAGCTCCTACTTTGTACCTCGTGATGACTCCTGAGAGATGCCTTAATGCTCTCCTTTCAGTGAGTCTCTTTCCATCGACATCAACCGATTTATTCTGGAAACAAGGCCTAGAGTTTTATGATTACCTTGAGACTTGCAGTCATTAGTGGCAGGCTCTCTCACCATTGACAGTTGGGAATACATCAATGTCTCTTGATCGATGGATTCTTCAGGTGTTCGACACCCACTCCTTTATTCACACTTGTAATAATTTACTTGGTGCCTTGATACCTACTTTCATTATCGGTAGGTTGTCTCGCTTTTGTTAACGATATACATCAATGACCAGTAATCAAACGATGTCTCATTATGTTTGACTTCAACTCCTTTATTCACATAATGTATACTTGCACCTTTGGCGGATTGTGTAGAAGACTTGAAGACATCACTATGTGGCCTCAAATTTCTTGAGTTGTTGCCGCCTTTTCATTTGGACCAGTACCTATATGACTTTTGTGCTCATGGGAGATCATATTGTACTCCATGGTATACATATATCTTTAGTTTGGTTTTGAGACTGGTCCTACTGGGCCTTTCTTGTGACTATGACATCTTTTTGGCATGTAACCACATTTGCATTTTCATATTCTTGGCCACAGACACTTGTTTGGTATATTTTTCACATGGATCTGCAATGTATCTTTGCATCCATGTATGCAAAGTCAATACACAATGTAATGAACGATCGAGTTCGTCTAGCTGGTTCTCTACCACTCCATTTATGGGTTATTTATAATGTATTTCGGCCATCACAGATTCTCCTCAGACCTCACACATTAGGGGGAATCTGTTATAGAAATATTTGCCTCACCCTATGCAATCTTGTAGAGAGGGCCTTATTACATTCCCCTATGCAAAATTACTTTCCCTGATTGATAAATCCAGAGACAAAAACAAATATTTTTCCACTTGTACGAACCTTGAAAGCTATACAACAAGCGTATACACTGGTTGCTCCACTACAACCCAAGTACATCAGGATTTGTGCCAGAAAATCAAAATTAAATGTCATCTTTCCATGTCACGTTAGGAGATCTCTAATCCTTGGCATTCCATATACTAAAAATGTTCTGATTCGGCCCTTCAGTTGCATTTTGAAGGCTATAAAGAAGCCAATTCCAAGCTATGGAAAGATGAAGAGAATTCAACTTTGAGAGCAAAGTTACTCTGGAGAAATTATCACTTCATTATTGAGTCTGCATCCCTTTATCCTTTAAGTCTGAACACAGTGTTCAACCCCCAAACTCTCCCCTTATTGATGGAGAACCTCTTTGTCTCTCTTATATGAGTTTGCCTTTGGTGGAGGATTGAAGTGGTGGAGGCCCAGTTGGAAGGAACTCAGTTTCTTGGTTCTGAACCGTGCCGACATGGAAGTCTATAATGTTTTCACTTTTGCTGATCATTTATTAATAGCAATACTCCTTTCCCATCCAATTGATATCTTGCAAATATTTGTGTTATGATCCATGGGCATGTTTGTTTTGTATATTGATGGATTATGCTATCTAATGCGCTAACCTTTTATATTATCATTGTATGCTTACTTTTCTTGTTTGTTGAGAACTTGTTGCAGGAATAAAGATTTGGGTCAAAGTGCTCAACGATGGACATCATCAAACGTTTGGACAAGGTAAGTCTCTTTCTTACTTCTCTTGCACATTAGTTTATATAGCATATGCTGGAATTGAGTCGTTTTCTACAGTCATACCTGTCTGTTGTGGTTCACCCTATCCATAGAGAGATTTTCCTTGTAACACATGGTAACACATGGTTATGTAGGTTTGATGATTATACTGTTGTGACATATTTCAGTGTCTGAAACTTGAGTTCAAGAGCGCTCTTGAGCCTGAGTTTTTCTTCACCAAGTTGCTTAAAAGTCGGATGCCCATAGCATTCTTGTTCACTTTTTTCTCTAAGTCTTCCTTTTTCTCATCTTAAAATCAAATCACTGGCTGAATTTAATGAGGCCCTCACTTCCTTGTGCATTGCTTGTGTAGTTTCTATGTTAAAATCATTCTTGTACTGAGTTTTGTCCACTTGAGCTCCACTCATAAAACCAACATCCACCAAACATTCTGATGGGTGCTGGACTTATCCTCATGCAATCTAAGGGTGAATCTTAGTGCTAACAATAATAACCAACAAATATACACTTCTCACTTTTAGACTGCAATGCTTTCCTTTTCTCATCAAGAATGTGAGCCCATGCTATACTGCCAAATACATGGAAGTGACTTACATCTATTTTAATTTTAGCCCAAGATTATTTCGGTGTTAGATTTTTAAGAGACTTTGTGGGAGCACAATTTACTATGTAATTTTCAAAGTTGATGGCTTCCACCCAATACTTTAGACTTAATCCATTAGATTGGATCATACAATTAGCCATTTTTTTAATGTGTGGTTCTTTCTCTTAGCAACACCATTTTGTTGTGGTGTATATGGAACAATGTGTTGCATTTGGATTCCCTATGTAGTGCACTAACTTGTAAAATTATTGTTCACATATTCACCTCCATTATCTGTTCTTAACCTTTTAATTTGATGTTTATATTGATTTTCTACAAGGGCCTTTTAAGTGAAAAACTTGTGAAAATCTTCTCTCTTAAGTTTTAAGAAGTAAACCCAAGTACATCTAGAAAAGTCATCAATGAAAGTTAAGAAATACTTGCACCTAGAAAAATAATGAGAAGAAATTTGACCACACAAGTCACTGTGAACAAGATGCAAAGGGCCCGAGGTGTTCAAAGAGACACATTTGTCAAAATTGTCCTGACGATATTTGTTGAGAACACAACCGACACAAACACCATCTCTTCACAAAACAAGAGGAAGACCAGTCACCATATGTTGATTACATATTTTTTTAAATGAGCGATAGTTTAGATGACCAAACTGCTCATTCCAAAGTTTTCTCAAGTCATCAATATGATCTACAAAAATTGATGGAAAAGATGATGACCCAAATTTGTCAAACTCGTACAACCTAGTAATATCATCAACAATTCTAGTTGCAAGATCATGCTGAGGATATTTGAGATCCTTGATTACAAATTGGTAAGGTGAAAACTCTATGGTTTTACCTTCACACGAATGAGTGATTTGATATACTGATAGAAGGTTACATGAAATACTTGGAACACATAATACATCATTGAAATTACCATTATCTACCTGAACTATTCCAGATCCTACAACACTAAAAGATCTATCATCACCAAAAAATATTTTCTTGGTGTTACATTCATTTAGAGTACAAAATATGGCTTTCTCATCCATATGATAACATGCTCCAGATTCAATAAGCTACTTATTAGAAGAAGAAGTAGAAGTTGCATTGAAGGAAAAACCAGAAGCCGAAAGTGCATGTCCATGAGAAGAAGAAGAAGAAGTAAAATCAATATTGATGTTGTGCTTCTTCATCGCTACTTCTAAAGCTGCGATCTTCTTGAAACATATGGACTCATCACGACCATATTTCCCACAAAAGTTGCAATGTATGGCAGTCTTCTTATTTTTATATTTTTCTCCTTTGTCACCATTAGGATATGAAGTTGTCTGAGTTGGTTTGGGACCCTTGTTTTTCTTTCTATCTTGGAAAGGATGTTGTTTC
>SNQJ01S0306421.1:0-10129 GCA_010110895.2 Picea sitchensis | reverse complement strand
AAAAAGGATCAAGCCAGAAGAAAAGAAGAGGAAGTCTTAGAGGTGAAGAAGCAAGAATTAAAAGATTTCATGACTAGGAGGATCACATAGTTGATTGAAGAACATGATAATAGATCGAAGATATTTAGAACCAGAAACTTGGATGTTGAAGTTGAAAGAACACAAGAAGACTCACAGAGTACTGAAGCACCTACCCCAGATAGGGAAGAAGTATTTCCCTTGAATCCTAGGAAAGAATCTCAACAACGTGAAGTTACTATGCCAAGAGGAGATAAGAATCAAAATGGAAAGAGGAATACTGAGAGGAAGCTCACTGGAAAGAAGGCTAGAAAACTAAGTAAGAAGAGATCAAAGATCGGAAAGTTACAAAAGGTTCTAGTTGGAACTTCGCAGAAGGAAAATTTGCAAAACTGGAACTTCGCTGGGATAACAGAATAGCGCCACATGGCACTTCGCCATGGCGAAGAAATATAGCCATTGGAAATAGTATAACCATTATATTGATGCCCTGAATGGGTAGAAAAACATTTATGGTCAGAAATATCACCATCAGACCGTTGGGACCACGCTGTAATAGACATAACTGAATTAATGAAGGATTCTCTCCCGTTCGAGAGATCTATTGCCTATTTATCTAATTATTTTGTGGAGCCTTGCACCAAGAACAATTTTTCCAACCATTATTATCTGAGCTTGCAAATCAATTGATTTCGCACAGTGATAATTGAGCTATCACCATCCATCCCATTGCATTGAGTAGTTACTCTTCAAACCCAAGATATTCAACCACGAGCATGTATGTTAAAAGAAATTAGCGCAATCGAAGAGTCTATGAAGGAGGTACTCATCGACCTCATGACTGAAAGAGTAATGTGTATGTATGTGGGTGTAGAAGCATCATCGACGAGAGGAGTGAAAGCCTCTCTGTCCACTGCTCATGGAGCCAGACCATCCCGAGTCGTCACAGAAAAGAGAACCAAGCACAAAGATGACCTAGAAAATGTGAAGATAATCCTGACCATCTTACCTGACTACATCCCGCCTCTGGCCAACGCAATGAGTCATGATAGTGTGCCAAGAGATTTTGATTACACCATTGTTACTTCATACCTCCCAAAGGGGATACGCGTAGTTAGATCGCAACAGGACAAGATCGCAACGTTAAAGTTCAACGACTTCAACCTAGGAGACTGGAAGAACCATAGTATGCTTTCCCCGTATAAATACTTGACTAGGATGAAGGGGAAGAACTTGAAAATAATCCCCCAGCCATGGATGATGAACCTCATGCATTCCACCCTATTGAATGTAATGAAAATCCCACACTTTGGAAGGCACCAGGAGGTTAATGCCTATGTTAATCTCCTGCTCTCGTGTTACCATGGTAGCTACTTATGGCTAGACTGACATATCATAGTCAATCCGATGCTAATCCATAGGATCACCATATTAAGTATGAAAGGACCTGACCTGTAGGACTTCTATCCAAGGAAAGCCATAGATCATGCATTAGCACAAAAGATCAAGGATACCTATGGCGATGTTGAGAAGGGAGGCTACAAGGTAGCTTCCATCCAAAATGGCACTGTGCACCTAGCATGCCAATTAATAGAAAGAAATATAGTAAGGAAGAATAGACCCATGTAGGTTACAGGGTTTGTCGTTGACCTCACAGGGAAATACGTGGAAGGACTACAGATGAACTGGGTGAAGTACCTAGTTAATTAGCTAGAATTAGACTATTTCAAATCACAGGATCATGGCTACGAGTTCCACTTTAGATGGCTCCTAATCCTCATCGCGTTTATTGATTGGGAGATTCTAGAATGTGCGACCTTCCCATACATTGATTCGTTCGAGCCACTTGCTGCGAAGTTCACCACGATATGGTACTCGAGAGATATGGGAAAACAATTGAATTTGAGCGCATTCTTTCACACATATTATCTCCAACTTAAGAGGGCTATCAAATTTGAATCTCGCATGACACCAAACACCATATAGTGGATACGAACCCTTGTGAAGTTCCGCGCAAATTGGCACTTCATCTATATCACTGCGTGAGCAGACGAGCATAAGGAGGAGCTTCAGTCGTACTACAAGAAGCTCACAAAAGAGGACCTCGAGGAGATAACTAAGGATTGGTCAGTAGACCTCCTTATCTCTGCTAATCCTGCAGAGATGTCTGACCCCAAACTTGGCAGCTCGAAGGCCACTCACAAAGAACATAACACACTTGGAACTAGTAGAAGGAAGAAGACCACAAAAGTCCAAGACTTAAGTAGCGCATCAGAAACAAATTCTTCAGTATCACCTAACCGAGGGGGTTATGACGAAGTAGAAGAGATAAATGGAAAAGAAGATGAGAAGAATCAAGGAAAAGTAACACTACCTAGAGATGAGGTTGATCCCTTGAAGAAGAGGAAGGTTTCTCCCTGAAAACCCTCTTCCTGGAAGAAATCCAGAGCCACCTTGACCAAGATGTAGACTGTGCTCACTATCGATGACTTTGACTTCATTATCAAAGTTGTAAATGATGCCTCGCAGGAAATATTGAAAAAAAATGAAGCCAAGAAGGAGGATATGTATAGTAGAATCGAGGTTGAGCTATGAGGGGTACAACAGGCTCTTCAGTCCAGTCGCACAGTGTCCACTACGCCCCTGCCGTCGGAAGAACCAGAGTTAGTAGATGAGCCAGCCCAACTCTTCCAACTAGCTGATGCGACCGAAGCTTGCCTTTGTCATGCACAATAATAAATAGAACAAGCCACCTAGGTCTTGAAGAAAGTGCAATAAGTAGTCATAGAACAACACTGAGTTGCAGAGCAGGAGAAGGTTGCTCTCTAGACAAATTTTGAAGAGGAGAAAGAACAAATTCATTAAGAAAAAGAACAATTTATCGTAGAACAACTAGAAGTGAAAGAAGAAGTCAACAGAGTACTTTTCTCTGTGAGAGGCTTAGAGCCAAAGGTAGAATACCGAGTTGAGAATCAAGTATAGAATCTCACAAAATCTATCCAACAACTACAACAAAGAATAACAGACTTAGAGCTCCGCATAGTGCCCGACACCCCGCAGGATGTGAGGGATCAAAGAGATGCAACTGCGCGAAGCACAGTTGAGAGAATAAAGGCCCTTTCCATGGAATGTAAATAATTAAGTGATCACAGTGTCCAGAATTATGAGAGACTCACTAAGAAGCTAGAACTAAAGGCACTGGAGTCACAACTCCAGGAGGTGAAGTAGCAAGAAGAAACGATATAGGTGTAGTTGAAGCCCCTATCAGCTGTTGAAAGGATGAAGCGATCCTAAGAGTAGTGCACTTCTCAACAGCAGGTCCACACCATTCAGAGCAAATTCATGGAAATGATTTAGAGTCTCCAACCTATACAGAATGAGGCTTGCCAACTGTTCTTAGAAACCAAAGGCCGAGGAGCTGAATTGGAGCAAGTCATCATTATAGCTGAACAACACTTAGAGGGACCTATCAACTAAGCTTTTATCCAAGATTTCGATGAGAAAGAGGCCATGGAACAACAACAGGTCGAAGAAGCTCGAGCCAAGGTCAAGTATTTTGAGGTAGAATTACCCATATCAGAGTGACTCGGGATGAGTCACAAGTGAGTGTTCAGGGCCTGTTGGCCCTTGACCAAGTTTTGAGGATCCTTGGTCATGTTTGACCTATTTTTGGGACTTCGACAGACTGTCAAAGGTGGAGCGCAAGACGAAGCAGAGATCGCGGGATCTTGGCCCCTTTTTAGGGCCTTTTTGGGTTTGGGATTATGTAATGGGTATGGGGATGTCGGCCCATGGGTTTACCCATGCTTAGGCCTATTTTGTAATGTATAAATAGAAGTCTAGGCGATGTAAGAAATGGCCAGAGTGTTAAGTGCTAAGTGGTAATCTCTTTGTGCATACTATGTGAGGCTTGCAGAGCTAAGTGCAAGTTGTCTGTAGTGATTTGTGCATAGACTGTGGAAGGCTCTGTGCCTAGATATACTCTAGGAAGGAGGATCTAGAAAGGTGCATAGATCTCCTGTCCTCTATGGAGTTTATTTTGAAGCTTTGTGCATGTAGGAAGATTGATCGAAGATAATAAAAAGGACAAAGAGTTGGTGGACATAGCCCTAGGGTGGGGGTGAACCACGTATATCCTGTGTTGTGAATGATTTTTACTTCTTGGTTGTTCTTTTGTTTATGTGATTGAATGCTTAGTATGATGTTAGATGATATATGAATATGATATGATAGATTAGTGTTGAATAATGTGAATGAATGCTAGATCTGATCTCTATTGGTATGCTTAGTGCTTGAATCTATTGGATTTGCGTGAATATTGCGTTGATCTATTGTTAGGGTTTAGTTGCATTGTATAATAAGACTGAATATTGATGAATCATAATTGATAAGTGCTTTGTTAAGGTGTTACAATCACAGATTTGTGCTCCAGCTAAGGTTGCAGACACTGGAGTCTTGCAACCACCCCTGCTTCTACCTCAAGTGAGACTTCATCTGCTTCGTAGGTTTTGCTGAAAGGGATGATAGTTAGGGTTTTGTTGGTGCATTATTATAGCATTGAACCCTGGGTCTTCCCCTGTTCCAACACTCGTTTATGTCCAACCACGATTGGCATACAATAAGCATGGGGATCGCCTAAGGTCCCTTCAGATTCTAAGGCATCTGTAGTTTCCTCACACCTTGTTCCTTTGATTGACATGAAAGTAACGCCATTGCAATCCTCTCTTGATCACACTCGCATTCTCGAGGGTGATTTATCCCTTATCATTGTTACCCTGCATCCTCTTCAATCTAGAATTGAAGAAGTGGTCATACCAATGCAATCTCTGGTCAACCCTAATCTCCCTGTGAAGAGTGATGAATCCTTCGATCATGTCATCAACATTCCTGATCCTGCACCTTATGGACGAGAGAGAGTCTTTCTTTCACCAAGTCCTCTCCTTCCTGGTTTTGAGGATATCACTTTTGACTGGGATAGTCCTATGGGGTATCCAATCCCCCCACCTATGTATTTTCCATTAAGAGACATTGTCCGATATATCATAGAGACTATCTACTCAGTTAGTTCTTTATCCTCCTCGAGTTGGAGAGATTTGGGTTTTCCCAAGCTTATGTCAGCTATTCATAGAATACTGACATTCCACAAAAGGTCGGTATGGGAGCCTTCGCCTCCCCCATTACATATTGATTAGAACAACATAATGAGTCTTAGTTAACATCTTTTCTGACTCCTCTTAAAAAGAGAAAATATTGTCATGTGATTTGTCCCTTTCACACTCATTAAATTGGATTTGAAATATC
Source organism: Picea sitchensis (assembly GCA_010110895.2). Classification (NCBI taxonomy): domain Eukaryota; kingdom Viridiplantae; phylum Streptophyta; class Pinopsida; order Pinales; family Pinaceae; genus Picea; species Picea sitchensis. Next base: position 4,810 of record SNQJ01S0306421.1, on the reverse strand, counting down.
ATGAGTCCTATTTAAGCTCTTTTCCAACTCGTTATCAAAAAGTGAAAATATCGCTGAGTGAACTTGTCTTTTTCACACTCATAAATTGGTTTTGAAGAGATGTCTACTTGGCACAAGTTTATCCCCTTTTCACACCAAGTAGACTAAAATACATAAAAAGGGAAATTTTTTGGCATTAAGTTGTGATTGCATCTCATACCCCTGCTTTCAGTATTGAGCCTATAGCCAATTCTTGCTTTGCGTTATAAACCATTTTCCTCATCAGTTTTTCATCCTCAACCAAGTAGAGCCTTGTTTATATCCTTCTCAATTTGACACCCAATACCTAGGAGGGAACATTCCCCTCAGTGTCCATCTCTCGCATGCACTTCCCTGCATTGAGCATAGGTACGTTCCACTGCTGGAACTAGTTTTTCTTACTTGCAACACTCGTTTCCTCCTCTGTATCATAGCTTTCATTTGTTATGAAAAAATAAAAAAATATGAGCGATAAGGGAGTATTATCTTATATCGGTAGTAATCATGTCTCCTTTGAACATAGCACAAAGTGATTTGAGTCGATTCATCATAATTTTGGGTTTAGCATGGCCTTAGGAAGATAAGCTCATTACACAGTCTTCTCTACCGACTGGTTACTCTTCCAGTCCCTACAAGAAACTTCATTGATGCCTCCTGCATCTCATGATTTTATCATTGGGTCTATGTTGCCAGGGTCCACCATATGTCTCTTGATCTTGTTCAAAGGAAGTATATCAACCTGTGTTGTCACTCCTCAGAACTCTTGACTTTTCATGTCGGCCATATGCCCAGTTTGTCTCATAATCACATGTTACTTTAGTCCTATCATGCACTCTAGCCCTACTTCCATCATTGGTAGGTAAACTTGAACCCAGCAGTCGACATTTCACCATTGGTCGCTGACTAGGTGGTTTCCCTTGTGTTCGACGGTAAGATGTCTATTCACACATTGGGATTCATGTAGTGTCTTGGATTCCATTATCCTTATTGGTGGTCTCCTCGCATTTTTAAGTAGTTTTTCATCATTGGCTCCTATTCAGAGGGTCCTTTTTGTGTATCACTTGCACTTGGGACACACGAACGATGCACAACGTTGTTGGTTCATGAACTTGTTCTTCGTTCGATTTCTACCAAATCATGAAGCTCCTACTTTGTACCTCGTGATGACTCCTGAGAGATGCCTTAATGCTCTCCTTTCAGTGAGTCTCTTTCCATCGACATCAACCGATTTATTCTGGAAACAAGGCCTAGAGTTTTATGATTACCTTGAGACTTGCAGTCATTAGTGGCAGGCTCTCTCACCATTGACAGTTGGGAATACATCAATGTCTCTTGATCGATGGATTCTTCAGGTGTTCGACACCCACTCCTTTATTCACACTTGTAATAATTTACTTGGTGCCTTGATACCTACTTTCATTATCGGTAGGTTGTCTCGCTTTTGTTAACGATATACATCAATGACCAGTAATCAAACGATGTCTCATTATGTTTGACTTCAACTCCTTTATTCACATAATGTATACTTGCACCTTTGGCGGATTGTGTAGAAGACTTGAAGACATCACTATGTGGCCTCAAATTTCTTGAGTTGTTGCCTCCTTTTCATTTGGACCAGTACCTATATGACTTTTTTGCTCATGGGAGATCATATTGTACTCCATGGTATACATATATCTTTAGTTTGGTTTTGAGACTGGTCCTACTGGGCCTTTCTTGTGACTATGACATCTTTTTGGCATGTAACCACATTTGCATTTGCATATTCTTGGCCACAGACACTTGTTTGGTATATTTTTCACATGGATCTGCAATGTATCTTTGCATCAATGTATGCAAAGTCAATACACAATGTAATGAACGATCGAGTTCGTCTAGCTGGTTCTCTACCACTCCATTTATGGGTTATTTATAATGTATTTCGGCCATCACAGATTCTCCTCGGACCTCACACATTAGGGGGAATCTGTTATAGAAATATTTGCCTCACCCTATGCAATCTTGTAGAGAGGGCCTTATTCCATTCCCCCATGCAAAATTAATTTCCCTGATTGATAAATCCAGAGACAAAAACAAATATTTTTCCACTTGTATGCACCTTGAAAGCTATACAACAAGCGTATACACTGGTTGCTCCACTACAACCCGAGTACATCAGGATTTGTGCCAGAAAATCAAAATTAAATGTCATATTTCCATGTCACGATAGGAGATCTCTGATCCTTGGAATTCCATATACTAAAAATGTTCTGATTCAACCCTTCAGTTTCATTTTGAAGGCTATAAAGAAGCCAATTCCAAGCTATGGAAATATGAAGAGAATTCAACTTTGAGAGCAAAGTTACTCTGGAGAAATTATCACTTCATTATTGAGTCTGCATCCCTTTATCCTTTAAGTCTGAACACAGTGTTCAACCCCCAAGCTCTCCCCTTATTGATGGAGAACCTCTTTGTCTCCCTTATATGAGTTTGCCTTTGGTGGAGGATTGAAGTGGTGGAGGCCCAGTTGGAAGGAACTCAGTTTCTTGGTTCTGAACTGTGCCGACATGGAAGTCTATAATGTTTTCACTTTTGCTGATCATTTATTAATAGCAATACTCCTTTCCCATCCAATTGATATCTTTCAAATATTTGTGTTATGATCCATGGGCATGTTTGTTTTGTATATTGATGGATTATGCTATCTAATGTGCTAACCTTTTATATTATCATTGTATGCTTACTTTTCTTGTTTGTTGAGAACTTGTTGCAGGAATAAAGCTTTGGGTCAAAGTGCTCAACGATGGACATCATCAAACATTTGGACGAGGTAAGCCTCTTTCTTACTTCTCTTTCACATTAGTTTATATAGCATATGCTGGAATTGAGTCGTTTTCTACAGTCATACCTGTCTGTTGTGGTTCACCCTATCCATAGAGATATTTTCCTTGTAACACATGGTAACACATGGTTATGTAGGTTTGATGATTATACTGTTGTGACATATTTCAGTGTCTGAAACTTGAGTTCAAGAGCGCTCTTGAGCCTGAGTTTTTCTTCACCAAGTTGCTTAAAAGTCGGATGCCCATAGCATTCTTGTTCACTTTTTTCTCTAAGTCTTCCTTTTTCTCATCTTAAAATCAAATCACTGGCTGAATTTAATGAGGCCCTCACTTCCTTGTGCATTGCTTGTGTAGTTTCTATGTTAAAATCATTCTTGTACTGAGTTTTGTCCACTTGAGCTCCACTCATAAAACCAACATCCACCAAACATTCTGATGGGTGCTGGACTTATCCTCATGCAATCTAAGGGTGAATCTTAGTGCTAACAATAATAACCAACAAATATACACTTCTCACTTTTAGACTGCAATGCTTTCCTTTTCTCATCAAGAATGTGAGCCCATGCTATACTGCCAAATACATGGAAGTGACTTACATCTATTTTAATTTTAGCCCAAGATTATTTCGGTGTTAGATTTTTAAGAGACTTTGTGGGAGCACAATTTACTATGTAATTTTCAAAGTTGATGGCTTCCACCCAATACTTTAGACTTAATCCATTAGATTGGATCATACAATTAGCCATTTTTTTAATGTGTGGTTCTTTCTCTTAGCAACACCATTTTGTTGTGGTGTATATGGAACAATGTGTTGCATTTGGATTCCCTATGTAGTGCACTAACTTGTAAAATTATTGTTCACATATTCACCTCCATTATCTGTTCTTAACCTTTTAATTTGATGTTTATATTGATTTTCTACAAGGGCCTTTTAAGTGAAAAACTTGTGAAAATCTTCTCTCTTAAGTTTTAAGAAGTAAACCCAAGTACATCTAGAAAAGTCATCAATGAAAGTTAAGAAATACTTGCACCTAGAAAAATAATGAGAAGAAATTTGACCACACAAGTCACTGTGAACAAGATGCAAAGGGCCCGAGGTGTTCAAAGAGACACATTTGTCAAAATTGTCCTGACGATATTTGTTGAGAACACAACCGACACAAACACCATCTCTTCACAAAACAAGAGGAAGACCAGTCACCATATGTTGATTACATATTTTTTTAAATGAGCGATAGTTTAGATGACCAAACTGCTCATTCCAAAGTTTTCTCAAGTCATCAATATGATCTACAAAAATTGATGGAAAAGATGATGACCCAAATTTGTCAAACTCGTACAACCTAGTAATATCATCAACAATTCTAGTTGCAAGATCATGCTGAGGATATTTGAGATCCTTGATTACAAATTGGTAAGGTGAAAACTCTATGGTTTTACCTTCACACGAATGAGTGATTTGATATACTGATAGAAGGTTACATGAAATACTTGGAACACATAATACATCATTGAAATTACCATTATCTACCTGAACTATTCCAGATCCTACAACACTAAAAGATCTATCATCACCAAAAAATATTTTCTTGGTGTTACATTCATTTAGAGTACAAAATATGGCTTTCTCATCCATATGATAACATGCTCCAGATTCAATAAGCTACTTATTAGAAGAAGAAGTAGAAGTTGCATTGAAGGAAAAACCAGAAGCCGAAAGTGCATGTCCATGAGAAGAAGAAGAAGAAGTAAAATCAATATTGATGTTGTGCTTCTTCATCGCTACTTCTAAAGCTGCGATCTTCTTGAAACATATGGACTCATCACGACCATATTTCCCACAAAAGTTGCAATGTATGGCAGTCTTCTTATTTTTATATTTTTCTCCTTTGTCACCATTAGGATATGAAGTTGTCTGAGTTGGTTTGGGACCCTTGTTTTTCTTTCTATCTTGGAAAGGATGTTGTTTC
>SNQJ01S0306420.1:0-10129 GCA_010110895.2 Picea sitchensis | reverse complement strand
GAGTTGTGTGTTTGAAGTGAGGCGCTAGCCTCTTATTTATACAAGACTGGCATGTGTGAAAGGTCACAACTGGCAGGGCTGACCTCTCACTCTGGGTGGGTAAACCCACCTTTAATTAATTCTGGGTCTTCCATAATAACTGTTGGGGCCGACTTCTTATTCTGCCCGCTATAATCCCTAGTTTTTCCTTTGATTTCATGATTAGCCTACGAATCAGCTAACGAGTTGTTATGATGAAAAATATGAAGGAATTCCCCCTATGGAATGGCTTACAAATCCATTTGAATTCATTGGAATATGGAACGTAATTGAGCATCATGCAGTAAAGAACCCAATTTGAGATGTTTAATGGTGTTTTTAAAATCTCCTAGGATAATGATATTGTGAACATTTCCAACTTCAGCTAAAGAGATTCCCTAAAGCAAGGCATAAAATTTTGTTTGGTTGTTAGTTGCATGGCCAAGACTCCAAGAAAATGATAGCTCTAAGATTCCTCTAGGGTCAAAAAGAACCCCACTTGCTCCTACCAGCCTATGACATTAATACTAATATGATAATCAGAGCATATTTTAGGGCATCCATTAACTTTGCAGTAAACAATGAGAAGAGGGATGCACATCCTTGAGAATTGACCATTTCATAGTATTGTAGTAATTTCAAGAAACTTTAATGATATGTGTCTTGTCTTCCCCAACCAAAAAAATGTAAACTTCATATGCAAGCTCATATTATAAAATCACTGAGACAAAGATAGACTTGAGATACTATGGTGATCATGTCATTTGTCATGGCCTAAAGCACCTCGAAATGCCTTAAGTGTCAAATCTATTAACCTATCCTCTCCCATCAAAAGATGCACAATAAGAAGACAATATAACTCTGTGGTTTAATCCTCCATTGGACAAAAATGAAGGGAGAGAGAAAGAAACCTCACATAGAACTCTTGTAGACACACACCTTCTGTAGACATTTCTTCGACAAGCCTCCTGCACACCAACTCAACAACCCAAGCCTCCCATGATTTATTCCTCGATTGCACATAAATGACAGGAGAGGGAAAGAAACCTCCTGCAGATGTACTACCTCCCCTCAATTGTGTCCTTTTTTTTTTAAATATTATTTCTACTATCATCCCTTTAATTTTCATTTTATGTTATTTATTTTAGTTCATTTTAATCTTTTTCTATAATTTTATTTTTCATTTTAGAACTTTAATTTTCCCTATTTTGTATCATATATTTTATTTTATTTTTTCCATTCCTTTAACATTTTTATTCCTTTAAATATTTATCTATTTTAATACTGTATGTAAACTTAAAAACCATCCTAATATATCCTTCTCAAAGTTTTATACTTCTTTAATATTTACAAAGTTATATGCTTCTTTAATATTCACACAATTGATGTTTAGTTATTTGATTCACCTAGTTCTTTTTTTCTATGCTTCTTTAATATTTACAAAGTTATATGCTTCTTTAATATTTACAATTATGCTTAGTTATTTGATTCACCTAGTTATTTTTGGATCACTATTTGTCCTCGTCATTGAGCATTATTTCTCTCCCTTCTTATCAATTTTTAATTGAATGTCCTTTGAGTGTGTCCTTATTATTTTATATACTATTTTTACCATCATTTCTTCCATTTTCATTTTATATTATTTAATTCAATTTATTTTAATTTTCTTTTCCCTATTGTTGATCTAGCTATGTAAGTTTTTGGAACGAATAACTATAACTCATCTGTGATAACTATAACTCATAACTCATCTGTAAACCCTAAAAGCCTTGGCTAAGACTATGCATCCACATCTTAGATATGATCTAGTCTCATGCTTGCGGGAAGGGCAGGATTGTGCCAATAGAAACATTGAATGGGTGAAAAGAAAATCGTAGTAAAAGGTATGTAAATTGTCTATGCTTCTTAGGGTGGGTAAACTCCCCAAAAATGCTAGTTGGTTTCGCTTCCACATAAACATACATAAAATAAGTGAGAATCCTACCCTCGACCCTCTTTCGATGCCCTCACATGAACTTTCACTGAGACATATAAACCTCCTCTTCATATCGCCATTCAAAAAATCATTTTTTACATCCATTTGATGTATTTTCCAACCAAATTGTGTATCCAAGGAAAACACCATTCGAGTGGTCTTTATTTTTATTGTGGGAGCAAATACCTCGTTGTTATCAATGTCTTTTATCTGGGCATATCCTTTTTCCACAAACCTCCTTTTATACTTGTTGATAATGCCTTCTTCCTCATATATATTCATATTGTTATTTAATCAATTTAATCCAATCTTTGATTTCTACAATTGTGATTGGTGAAGCTGGAATCCATTCAATCTTCATTCATACACATTCCATGGATGGTCTGCTTACTTCCTTGTTTTTTTTCACTCTAAAAACATAACCATTGTATTACTATATATAGACAGTAAAAGTACAATCCAGACGAAGAGGGCCTGCGAAAATGGAAATCAGGACCCTCTCCTCAACCCAAAAGTTTTATCAACATTAACAATTTAGAAATCCCATAGAGTTCCAAACATATTGTTCACTATCATAACCAAGCTTAGACCTGGAAGACTAAGGACCATAGCAAAAATTGATTATACTGGTCAAAACACCTAGATCCTGAGACACATATAGCCGAACTTTTTCAAAAGGACCAGAGCCTGATTAGGCTGCAACACCCTACTCTATAATACTTAAACAAAAAGAAGAAAATCCAACATAGAGGAGGTCAAACTAGGCCATCTCCAGAGGAATCGCAGCCATGCTACATCTTCTCGCTCTCTGCTGCCATCTCTGCAAATTCCTCCTCATCACCAATCTAAATGGGGAAATCACGTGAACCCAAGGGGAATTGATCTTTGTTGCATCTTCCATCTTTTTCTTGGAGCAGCTCCTCATTCCTCACTTTGAACTTTATCTCGAATTGGTATTTACAGAATAACCTGAACTTTCCTTCCAGGATCTTAATCGCCTAGGTGGTAGATTTGTTTTCCTTTCTAACCTTCATCGTGCCTTGAGCAACCTATGCCTTGACCACCCAATACATTTCTTCCAGCTTGAAATACTTCATCTCTCTGGTGCGGGTAAACTTTGGGTCCTTGACCCAATCCTTAACCTCCTTAACAATCTCTTCATCCAAGGTGCTCTTACGTTGTCACCTAACCTCATCCTCAACTTCCTTCGCCAACTACTTTTCTTGCTCCTAGGACAAATACTTGAAGCGAGACCCTGCCATCTAGGTAGCCTTAGCATCTCAAGTTTGGTTGGTTGGTCCTGCTACTTCCCCTTTTGATTCTTACCACGAGTGCCAATTCTATCCATTTTAAACCGATGCACAGACTTCAACAAAGTTCTCTTGTTGCCTAATCTACCTCTTCTTATCGGCCACCAAGACCTACTCCTCCGAGGATAAGGAGCCTACTTGGGATGGGAGTAACATACCTACTACTGAGCCTCAAGGGGGGACTTTCATCGACATGAAATGATGGAAACAGACTCAAGAAATTAATGCCAGGATCCCACTCTCGGTTTTTAACTCTCAGATTTTGAACTTCTCCCTCAGATTTCCACCTGAAGCGATCCACTTCACTCAGGAAAGCTAGAGACAACCCTATAAAATCCTTTCTTACCTCAATGTGCTTGAACATTTCACCTCGCACCGCCTGAGTTATCTTACATGGAACAATCGGGGAAATCATACTAAGATTAGTTTCCTTCGTGGTACTTTCAGGATTAATGTGATAACTACTCTTACTATTGTTCTCCATATTCAAGTTTTGGCATTGTAACAGCCACCTTTTCCCATTAACACCACCTTCGAAGTGCTTCATGCCACCTATTAGTCTCTAATTTTTCTTTTGATTTAGTGAGACACCCTAATCCTAAACCCTTCCTACCTGCACTTCGTTGTCTACTTTCATTTGATTTTAATCCTTGTTTTCAGCTTGTTATGATTTGCATTTTATCTTTTTGGATAATTTCTTTTAAGTCTGGAGTTTTAAGACATAGTTTTAAATGATGTCACTTTATATGCCTGTTTGAATTTTGCAAATTCAAATCTCTTCTAGTCATTAATAGCGCTACTGGAATAACATTATTCCCGTAGCACAAATATAATCATGCTTGAATATGCGCCTGCCATCCTGATTCCATTATGATTACGTAGATCGTGGACTAAGAATTCGCATGTGTCCCACGATTTACCTCAAATCATTTTATGATTTAAACCATTATGTGATCGGGTTGTTCAGTACTTGCAACTGACTCATTTCAAATCATTCAATTCCCAAATATCATTATTTGAATCTGTCAATTGTCATTCTGATTTTGTTGAATTATAAGCGCAAGTGTTTTCTCAGAAGAACTGTTACATGTTAACAGTTGCAGGTTGTAAATTCAGAATCCAAGCAGTGCCAGTTGTAGCATTGGGTTTTATGGTGCCTAAGAGGAGCGGGCACATGGTCAGATTGGAACCTGAAGGCACTGAGCTTCTTGAAGCATATCCGTAGATGGCGCAGAGATTTAGAGATGCTGGCTTGTTTGAATTCCTCACTACCTTCCAAGGTCATGACGAACAGGTCTCTATGGTGTTTTCCCAAAACTTCGATGGTTTCAAAGTGGAGATCAGAAAGTTTCTAATGCTAGTGACAGAACAAACAATTGCCAAAACTTGCAGGTTGGTGGTTGGAGGAGAACGATGGTGGAAGAAAGAGCATGTAGTTACAGAGTTTGTCAATCAATTCTTACTTCCAGATAAGCAAAACCTGAATTGGAGAAAGGGAGTTCCTCACAACTGGATTAGACCAAAATGGCACAGTGCTCTAATCATTATCCACAGGTATATCACTTGCGAAGGCAGGTTTTCAATGATTTACATCTACCACATTAGAATGTTAATGTATCTAAATGGGGATTACCCTTTAAATTTGCCTTACCTTTTGCTCAAAAGCCTGGAAAAAATGTCAAAAAAGGTGTAGTCACACCCTGCCACCGCAAAGAGTAGTTTGTTTCATCAAGTCTTAATTAAGACTCTAGTCGTATTTTCTCTAAGGGAAGTACAGAAACCCTAGGGTTGGTTTATCCAATCCCTAAACCTTGATCCACAGCCTAGCAGAAAAAAAAAGAGGAAAGGGTAAAAGAGTTGCTACACTGAAACAAAGTGTTCCAGTTGATGAAACCCCAGTTGAAGAAGAAATGCTTGATATCAGAGTGACAAGAACTAGCAGAGGTAAGAGACCCAAACTGGATATAGAAACCGAAAAATTTTCTGAGACAGATGTTAAAATGGAAGTGGATTCAGATGAAGACTATGATGTTAAACCCTCAGCCAAGGATAAATCTCCAAAAACCAATAAGAGAGGTGTTGTAGCTAAAAGACAAAGAAAGAAATGTGTGCTTGCGCCTAAAATACCTAGGAGGAATTCGACCAAAATTACCAACAAATAGAGACTGAGGTCGAAAGCTATGTTTGATCCTTCAATAAAAAAGGAAGATGTCATAGTTATAGAAGATCATTCTGAGGATGTTGAAACAAAGGTCAAACAAAGGGTAAACATACCCCCATTACATAAAAAACCAGCAGATAAAGGGAAGCAAACTGCCCCACTCTCTACAGGACCTGTAACAAGAGCCACCACCAGATTTTCACAAGCCAAAACATCTATTGAAGGTATAAGTAAGGTCCTTGAAAGTACAGAAGTCCATCTTGTAGATTTAGACCACATATCAGACATACATGAAGCCATGGATTCAGCTAGTTCAGATGAAGAGCACAGTTCGAGATTGGTTTCTAGGTACCAGATTAAATTAAGAGAGCCTAAGGCTGACATAAATCTGAATGAGCCTGCACCTGCAGATGAGTTCCCTGAATTTAAGGTCAAGGTCAGAACTGACAAAGAAAAGATTAGAGAACTCTGAAAGGCAGTGAAACAGTTGAAGAAAGAGAAAGCTCATGTAGAACAATGGAGTGCCAGGCAGTAAGAAAAGATCCAGGGTTTTAAGAAGAAGAAAAAAGAGCAAAAGGCATTGCTCAAAGAGATCAGAGAAATAAACTTCAAAGTCTATTGGCATAACGTTGTGCTCACCACAAAGCTCAAACAGAAGACTGCCAGGGCCATTGTTGTTATCATACCTTAAACCTTCATGGAGAATTTGGCACATTCTCAAATTTTGATGTTTAGCAGCGAGAAAGGGAAAATCTACTTATTTTGGCTTGTGAAAAGCAAATATTTCAAAATGCATAACTAGATCAAATCAATCCCTTTTTGTAGGATCGAATGTATTGTGATAGAATAATTTAAGATTCAGTTGTTGAGTTGTATTTATGTTTGGAATGTAAATTCTATTTTCGAGCTAACCTCCGTAAAAAGTGTGGTATTAGATGTTATTATGGCTGACATACCACCAAAATTTGGAATACTTCTTTCAAGATCTTGGGCCAAGAAGGTAGGTGGTACTCTATAGATGGATCTTAGTTATGCAACCATACCTATTTTTGGTGGGGAACAGCGGAGATTATACAGAGAAGTAAGGCTGGATTATTTGGTAAGTGATCATGAAAACCCCACTAATCATCCTATATATGTTGTAGAAAATTATCTTGGTTCCTCTATTTTTCATATGAGTGATGAGATGGCAGAAGTATCAGTTAGGAAGACAACAACTGCAGTTGGAGACAGTGAAGATAACTTTATTTGGAAAATGTATTTTGATGGAGCATGTTCTAGAGAAGGTTCTGGAGTTGGGATTGTCTTCATTTCCCCTACTAAGGAGGTGATTCCTATGTCATATAAACTTGAATTTGACACCACCAATAACATCAGTGAGTATGAAGCCTTACTGTTAGGTTTGGAAGCTGCTAAAGATATGGGTATAGATAAGCTTTATGTTTTTGGAGATTCATAACTAATTATTCACCAGATCAAAAATATATATCAAACCAAACAACAAAGGTTGAAACAATATAGAAATGAGGTGTGGGATTATGTGGACAATTTCTTTTTGGCATTCAATATTACTTTTGTACACAGAAATTTAAATCACCAGGCTGACTCTTTGGCACTTGCAGCTAGCAACTTTAAAACTCCAATGTTCCCTAATCTGAAGTTTGAAGTTGAGGTCAGACACAGACCCTCAATACCAGATAATATAAAACATTGGCATGCCTTTAAAGATGATGAGGAAATTCAAAGATTTTTGAAAACTATTGAAGAGTTTTCTAACATTTCAATAGATCAGGATGATGAAGATGGTGAAGTAGAGGTAGATGATGCAGATATCCTTCAAGATAATGTTGTTGGGCACAAAATCATTGAACTGAAGACAAACCATCTGCCTAAAGGTTTGGTTCCATTAGAGAGGTTGTTTGATCACAATGATGTTTCCAGGAAGGTTGTTATTCGGACAAAAGATACTAATGTAGTGGACTGTGACATCAGTCCTGATACAAATCCCAGGTTGGTCAAAATATCTAGAAAATTGTCACAGAAACAGAGAAGAGCATATGTTGAATTGATGAAGCAATATTCAGATATATTTGCTTGGTCTTATGAATATTTGAAAGTGTTTGATACAGAGATCATACAACACAAAATTCCAGGCATTTAATCCTCTACTGTTACCCATAATAGAAAAGGAGTTGAAAATATTATTAGAAGCCAAAATCATAGTGCCACTAAGATACTCAGAATGGGCAGCCAACCTTTTGCTTGTCGAGAAGAAGAATGGAGAGATAAGGCTCTGTGTGGCCTTAAGGAATTTGAACAGGTGCTCCTTGAAAGAAAATTATCCATTGCCAAAAATGGATCATATTTTACAAAGAGTTGTAGGAGCAAAGAGGATCTCTATGTTTGATACGTACTTAGGGTACAATCAAATATCAGTAGTGGAAGAGGACAAAAAGAAAACAACATTTACCACACCCTGGGGCACTTTTATGTACGAAAGTATGCCCTTTGGATTGATGAATGCAGGAGCCACATTTCAAAGGGCCATGGATATTGCTTTTATTGGTGAAAAGGATAGGTTTGTGGTTATTTATCTCGATGACATCACTGTATTTTTAGCATCTAATGAAGAACATTTACAACACTTGAAGCAAACTTTTGAGAAATGAAGAAGGTATAGCATATCACTTAATCCTAAAAAATCAAACTTTGCCATGGAGGAAGGAAAGATTTTAGGACATATTGTTTCCTCTAAAGGTATTAAAATAGATCCTGAAAGAGTCAAGGCTATCCAACAAATAGATATTCCGAGAAACAACAAGTCTATTCAGTCCTTCATTGGTAAAATTAATTTTTTGAGGAGGTTTATACCTAATTTTGCAGAGATTATCAAGTACATTACTGACATGTTGAAAAAGGATGCAGAAATTAAGTGGATACCAGAAGCTAAAGAATCTTTTGAAAGAATCGAGCAGGCTCTTGTTCAGGCCCATGTTCTCATTAGTCCAGATTACTCCAAAGGATTCATGATTTTCTCATTTGCATCAGAAAACACCATAACTGTTGTTCTTCTGCAAAGAAGTGAGCAAGGATATGAGCAGCCAATCTCCTTCTTTAGCAAAACCCTCAGAGACTCTGAATTGAACTATGATATAATGGAAAAATAGGCTTATGCCTTGGTAAAGGCTCTAAAGTCCTTTAGAGTATATGTTCTTCAATCTGATATTACAGCTTATGTCCCAAGCAGTGCAGTCAAAGAAATATTGGTTCAGTCTGACTATGAAGGAAAGAGAGGGAAATGGATAATAAAAATCCTAGAGTATGATCTCACCATAAATTCTACTCGGCTGATAAAAGGTCAAGGCCTTGCCAAATTAATGACAGAATCTAATTGCAAAGAAATTGGGTTGTACCATCTTTCAGACAAGACATAGGATTCTTCTTTCCATATTGAAGAAACAAATTCACAAGTAAACAACAAGTATGTTTCTTCACCATGGTACAAAGATATCGTATTTATTCTGTTGAATTTTCAATCTCCCCCGGAATTGGATAAATGAAAATTAAGATCATTAAAGTTAAGAGCAGTAAAGTATTTCATTATTGATTAGATCTTATTCTGGAAAGACCCTAATGGTTTTTTGTTGAGGTGTGTTGATGAAAAAGAAGCTAAACAATTTTTTTATGATCTACATCATGGTGTGTGTGGAGGCCATCACCATTGGAAGGATATTGCCTTCAAGATTCTTAGGGCAGGCTATTACTGGCCAATTCTATTCTCAAATATTTTTGCTTAGGTCAGGGCATGTGAACCCTGTCAGAAATTTGTTGGAAAGTAGAAACTTATGTCTTTGCCTCTAAAACCAATCATCACCCATGGGCTATTTCAACAATGGGGCTTAGATTTCATCGGAGAGATTAATCCTTCATATTCAGGATAGCACAGATGGATTCTTACAGCCACTGATTACTTTACAAAGTGGATCAAAGAAATTCCGACTCGGAATGCAACAGACAAGGTAATCATGGACTTTCTCGAAGGATATATTTTGTCCAGGTTTGCTTGTCCTAAAAAACTAGTCACTAATAATGCACAAGCCTTTAAATCCAATTCCATGATTGAATTCTGTAATAAGTAAAGTATCAAATTGGTCCACTCTACTCCCTATTACCCCCAAGGGAATGGGTTAGCAGAGTCCTCCAATAAAACTCTGATAAGGATTATCAAAAAAACTACTGGCAGAAAATAAAAAAATCATGGGATTCCAAGTTAAAGTTTTCCCTATAGGCAGATTGTATCAACAACAAAAATTCTATTGGGACTTCTCCTTTCCAGATGATATATGGGACATAAGCTATTCTTCCAACTCAATTAGGCCTACCAGTTTTAAAGTTCTTGCAAGAAGAGTTAGAAGAAACTAATGATCTAAAAAGGAGAATTTTTCAAATGATTGAGGTTCAGCAAGTCAGAGAACAAATGAATCAGAAAGTTGTTGCTCACCTAAGAAAGATATCTTTAATGAAGGGGTTTTGGTGTTAAGATGGTATGCCAGGAGAGAGGATAAAGCAAAACATGGTAAGTTCGATAACCTATGGTATGGTCCTTTCAAGATAGCCAAGGTAATGGACAATAACACTTTTCTCCTGCATAATTTGGATGACACA
>SNQJ01S0306419.1:0-10129 GCA_010110895.2 Picea sitchensis | reverse complement strand
ATAAGAAAAAACTTTGGAGGATTTTGGACCAATATAGATTAGTCATGTTTGTCCATTGCATATGAGGTGACTTTGTTCCTTTACATTTTGTGGGTTTTTAGCTAGTATCTTGAATAAATTAGTTTGTTTGGGTAGATCAAATAGACATTAGTGTTGATGATCTATGTATGTTGGTTAGCTAGTATTGTGAATTAGTTCATTTTGCTATTTTATATCATCATACTATGCTGTTTTGAACTCACATCTTGTTTTAGTGTGCAGATTTCTCCCACAAGGGTTGGTTGGAAGAGACTTTAGAGCAGTTTCCAGCCAAAGCTTGCACAAACTTTCCTTTTTGATTTGGATCTGATATATTGCTGTCATTTAATACCATTTTCTGTAGCTAGCTTACTCTTAGATAGGTCAAGAATATCAACTTTTATTGCAGATTTTTATGTAAAAAAATTTCTGTGTAAAAACATAATTTTTTTTTGACATTTTGTGTGTGTTTTGCAGCATTTCCAGCAAGCTTTGCTTCCTGTTTTTTGCAGGTTCTTACCAGATATAGGGGGAAACGCTGCCCAAATCTATTTAGAAGACTTGTCCAAGAACCCCTCATGGTTGGGTAACTATTGCCTAACCTTTCTCCTTGTAAATCTAAGTTTTCTTCTTGTTTTTCATTGATTCTTTTGTGTATAATCATAAAATAACTTAGTAGTTGCCTACACCTTTGGGAGAAATCCCCAATATCGTTGGGCTAGGCTATTTTGCTTTCCTTTCAAGTTTTTCATTCATTCATTTGCTTCATTTTAATAATTTGTTAATTTGTTAATAACCCTCTTTGGCCAACAATGGTAGGCTTGCCTCCACCTTGGCCATTGTAAGTGGTTTCATTCTTTTAAGTCTTTCATATCTAATAAGCTAATGTGCCTGCACCTTGGGAGAGAAATCCCCAAAATCGCTAAGCTTAAGGGAAACTTATCTTCTTTTGATGTCTACATGCTTAATGGTTAAAATATTCTAGATAGTCAGCACATCTAAAGTTTCCTTTCCTCAAGTTCTTTCATTTCATATGCTTATGCTCATATTGCTACATGGTTTAATGGTTTAGGATATTACTTAAGTGCCAAATCTATTAGCTTCTCATAAATCATCTTACCTTTTACATTTCTAAGCATATGTGATCTAGTTCATGGTTTAAGATCTCATTCATTAACTTGTTAAATCTTTACGTTTCAAGCACATATCTTTTACATGGGTTTAACACATAACATATGTTGATGAATGGTTAATCTTTTATTTTCATTTTCACTTTCATAAGGCAAGTTGTTCTTGCCCTTTTATCTTGCAAGTTAAATGATGATGTGATGCCATGGTGAATATCTTTGCTTGATGTTCTTTTCATTCATGTTACATCTTGTGGTTTAAGCATTTACATTCACAGCTTTACATCTTTCAAGCACATTTTCTTCACCTTTAACTTTCAATCTACATGTGGAATGGTTTATGAATGAATGTCATAATATCTTGCAACTTTCCCTTTATGTTTTTGATATGTTAATGAGCATTTAATTTACATCTTGCAAGCACACGTTTTCAAACATTTCCAGTTCGGCCATGCGCTAGAAAGTAAAATTTAAAGTGCCTAAAACACTAATAAAAGCAACCCAACACACCTAAAGACCCACCCGAGGGTCATAATAACATTCTAGACAACTTTTAGGGGCTTTATTCATCCATCTCCACCATCTAAAACGGGTTTGAGGGATACCTAGGGGGAAGTGGCGGGGGACCGTCCCGTGATCCTTAAGGGGAAAGTAAAATTTAAAGTGCCTAAAACACTAATAAAAGCAACCCAACACAATTCTTAAAGACCCACCTGAGGGCCATAATAACATTCCTAGACAACTTTTAGGGGCTTTATTCATCCATCTCCACCATCTAAAACGGGGTTTGAGGGATACCTAGGGGGAAGTGGTGGGGGACTGTCCCGTGATCCTTAAGGGGTCTCCTTTCTGAGAGAACTCTACTGTCAGGGCTGACCTGGAAGCTAGGGTGGGCCTCATCACCTTACTATCTTGAGCACCCAAATATTTGGCCAAGGGAGGAGGGAGCTTCTAAAGCACAAACATAGTTTAGGGGGTTGGAAATAAAAATTTATCTAACTTTTAAACAACTCCTTAAACATCTAGTTGCATAGATAATCTCTTGTGTTTGGGGGACTTGGATGTATGCTTAGGAACACACATTGAATGTAATTACATGCTTATATCTTTATTTCAACTTCATGGTTTATGTCTTTGATGTTTCATGTTTATTGAGCAATTGAGTTAGACATTGAATATCTTGCTTCATTTGTTTTGTGTGGGTGTGAGTCAAGAAGGCTGAGTGCTATCCCACTTGGGAGGTATCACCTTGTTTGATGCTTCTGAGTGGTTTTTATGTGGTTGCTGCCAAGCAGCACCAATAGGGAGTAAGTGCTATTGGGGCATGCTTGGCTAATGTGTTGATCCCACTTACATATTGTTGTATCTTTTATCCATTTTGTGTATTGTGTAAATAACATTGTAACACTTTGTAATCTTCTCCAGAAATACTTGTAATCTTGGTTTGGGGTAGTTTCAAGTAATTTCACTTGTAAACAATTTTAAACAGAACCACCCCTCAAACTTAGTTGCTGGACCCCATTGCCCAACCTTAGGTACTAGTCTTAGTTGACTTAGGGAAAGGTCAAAATGACCAATATGATAGATTAGCCTTGCACTTTGCATTGTTGCTTGGAGACCAGGCTAGTTTCTTTCCCTTTGGCCTTTAAACAATTAAAACTCTACCTCTTAGAACATAACGTTAAATCCAATCTAGTAACTAGGTCTACCTCTCCCCTTGCCTTCCTAGGAGTGTTCTAGAAGGAAGAGGTTCCCAAATAAGGTGATGCTGTGGATCAGAACTCCAGCATTGTGCTCTCCATAAGGATTACAATTAAGTGAGCCGACTTAGCTCATGAGCAAGTGTGTATTAGGATGGGCAACATCTTTGATGCCATGGCCGTGGGATAAGTCATTTATCCTTGTCAAAACGACTTAACTTATTTTTTAAGAACTAAGTAATAAAAGTTTAGTCCCTTAAAATTCTCCTTTTGAGGTAGCCTGTGTGATTGGTTAGCTTTAAGATTCTTTCCAAGCAAGGCAATTCCATTGAACAAATCTATCAAGTATATAACGTAAAGGAGCTTAAATCCTCCGGGGTTAATGCTGAAATTCTTGGGGAAGAAGTAATCTATTGATATCCAATTTTAAGTTCCAAACCTAATCAACAAGTTAACTTCCTTTGTTTTCTCTTGTTTTTGCCCTGTTTGATGCTCTTGTTTGTCTCCGAATAAACTGGTCATCCCCATGCATCTAATTTTAAATAATTTGACATGTATTTGTAAGAAGGAATTCCTCGACTCTGGTTTTGCTTCCCTCCTTGAACTCTGCTGGCTTCCAGGGTAGCTTTAGCTGGTCCTTCTTCCTTTTGTTGATCCTGGTAATTCGGTCCTGTTCTTTTCTTTAGGGTCTTGTTTAAAATGTGTCTAGTTAGAAAGCTCGATGCAGATTTCTTTGTCCCTGGTTGATTTTTCTTTTCAGAAATTGCTGGAGCTACTCTCTCCTCATGATATATCCGAAGATGCTATTGATAACATTCCCGCCACTTTTGATCATAGCTCTTCCATGTCGGTGCTTTGGTGCCATCGGCACGCTTGTAGGAAGGGTTGAAAGTGTACTTTGAGTCAAGGCTTCAAACCATGAATGAGCTCTCACCCACTGCCACCTGGATGGGGAGCTCTTTCTATTTAGATTCTTTGGTCCAAGGGGAGACGTCCCTAGGTAATCTTATTAATGAAAGGGCTATGTGTACTGGCTTAGATAAGAGTGTCCTTTCAATGACATCGCCAATGATGAGATAGCTCAAAAAGATCTTCCAACGATGGCAAATCATTTACAGACAAGACATAAACTAGAATATGTGTCGAGGGTTGGGTACTTCCAAAGCATTAATGACTATCTTCAAATATACATGAGCAATGATCAATGTAATTATTGACAAAGTCAAATGATTACTAAACAAAAACAAATGACTTATATTACTTCTCCAATACACACCAAGAGATATATATTCAATGTGCACATAAGATTCAAAACTTGTATTATATCTCAATGCAATAAAATATCTCAAATCAAATTTTCATATAAATAATGTTGTTTAAGGCCAACATATTGTTATATAGATGTGACTTCCGCCATGCATTAAATAGGTTAAATTAAAGACAGTCAGAGGAACGTGTTTTTAGCAATTAAACTTGTGAAAGTAATCTACAACTCAAAGTCTATCAAATCAAGTGAAAAAAGTCACAACGTTTTAAGCAAAAACAAGAAGTCAAAGGTGTGACGCTACCTATATTTTTGGTCGATTCAGATTAGGTTAGCAGCTGGTACATGGACGCTTTTGCTAATTCAACCAATGAAAAGTTATGAAACCTCTATGTATACATGATAAGATGACTAAGCCGCAGACTTTCATCCAAACACAAGTTTAAAATCAACAAGATCAGCCATCCCAATAGGGTTAGTCTAAGTCACTAGGTTAGTTGCTAGGTTATTTTAGGGTTCTTAAATTATAGTTTGAAAGAGAAAGAGTTTAAGCATAAACAAGCTTAAAAAAAGGGTTTCTAGGCTAGTGCCTTAGGTTAATGGAGACAATTGAGGTGGAGACGGTCGGCTTTAAAGGCTTGCTTCTTAAGGACAAGAGGATTAGGGTTTGATGGTGTTGCTGGGGTGGTATGTGCTTAATAAAACCAAAACCTAAGAAGATAAGACTGTATTAGGTGTATTAAGTACAGGGCCTAATGCTTCTTCTTTCCTTAAGATTTCTTTGGCAAACGGCTAGCTTACAAACACAAACCTATGGCTGAAAAGTGTTGCTTAGATACATGTTTTTAAACCCTAGGAAGTAAAACCCCAGGTGTAAACTAAATTAGGCCTAAGACGCTTTCTTTCTTCACGTTCGAAAGTTGAAACTAACTCCAAGAATAGAGGAAGTCTAGTAAAGCTATGTATTAGGCTAATACTTCTCTAATCAGTCGAGGCTATAAGCTTTTATCATGGGGACATAGCTTTCACAACCTACTTGTGTGTTGGCCCTAGGGTTTCAAGAATTAAGCAAATAATAACAAGATGTAACAAATGTATGCAAGATATTAAATCAACAAATTATCTATCATTCAAGAAGTTTTGGTGAAAAACACTTACAAACTCATGCGAAGAAGCATAATCCATGCACCCTAGTTGTAAAACTTTCCAATGATAAAAGCAACTTAATTTCTACAAAAAAATAGTCCTCCAAGAAGTTGCTACCACTCCAAAAGAGAAGAAAACCAAGACAAGAGCTGTGATGATATCTCTCCAAAGAGAGCAAGCAGCAAGTGATAAAATGAAGAGGTAACGTCCTCTACTTATATGATCCTCATGCTGTGACCTTTAATTCCCATAAAAATAGTCAACAAAATGCATAACTGGAGCATTACATTATTCAATCATTTGTCAATTTACATGCCTAAAATGCCAAAAATAAGTAGAAAATGAATACGTCAGGCCCCTATAGGGGAGATCGCATTCCTGCTGGACTCATTTAGTAACGGTGGTGGTCAACTCATTGTACCATGAAGTATTCATCTATGTTGGAGACAATTATGGTTCTACTTGGTATCTGATAACCAAAGCACAAAATTTTGTAACTGGAATTTCCACTCTCGCTGCTAATAATGTAATAAGTCTGCATGGATCATAGTTAGGTCGTGTACCTTGGATGTTGACATCAACGGAGTTCCTTTCATCGAGGGTTTTTTTTTTTTTTATTCTCAGGTTGTCGGCCAGGAGCTTCTCTGGTCGACTTCCCTTGAGTTTTTTCCCTTCCATATGACTTCCTCCAAAGTGGTGGAAGGCGCTTCCTGATATGTCATTATTTCTGTAAACCTTTGTTCGAATATTGTAAACACCATGCTAAAGGTCTAAAGTTTCATGGAATTTCGTTGAGTCTAGATATGCTTTTTTTAATTAATTAAATTTTTACAATTTATCTAATTATTATTTTTTGAGTTTATAGTTGTAAAAATCGGATTTTGGATTTTTGTTAGGAGTATTTGTGCTCAAAAAGAAATGGAAAGACACCCCAACACCCTTGTACCAAGTTTCAGATCAGTCGGAAAACTTTAGCCATGGTTTAGTCCACCCAGAGTATTAGTCAGTCAAAAACAACAATCTTAATTGCTAAAGTGACATTAGTCAAATGTAAAAAATCATTGTAATTTTGAGTTAGTGGGGGGATGTAAAGGTGGCAAAGTATGTTGACCCTCCTCTAACCTACCCAAACCCTCCCCAACCTTTTCCCAACTTAATTCAACCTCTTTACTCTCTTTTTCAACCTTCTAAACCTTTGCCCTAAGGGGAAAACGTGACCCACCTCAACTAATCCACCTCTTGATTCCATGCATTGAACTTGGAATGGGCTCACACATGTGGTGTGCCTCCTAGAGCCATACCAAAACCCTAACCCACCCAAAAACCCAATCCCAAAACCCATTCTAACCCCTTTCCCAATCTTCTACACTAAAAATATGGCCCCTAGGGCAAGTGACATTTTTCCTTGTTGGAGGTTGTTGTGGCTTATTTGTGGCCCCCTCTCATGAGTTATGTGACTCCCTTTGACCCCCCACATCACCTCCTAGGATGATCCCCCTCATTTTTTTCTCACACTTCCATTTCTTCAAGCCACCCTTTTTTTTTTGTGCCCTCCAAGAGGAGTTACGTCTCCCCCTCTAGAAACTCCACAAATGATTTTTAAAAATTATTTGGACCTCTCACCTTCCTGTGCATCAATCCCAAGGCCTCCCACACACCTTTGCTTGATCCCAACACCTCTACTTTTTTTTCTACACCCTAGATCTAGCTTCAAACCCTATATGGTGTACCCTAGCCTTGAAATCTACTCATTTGCTTTATTGTGACACTTGGTGCATTGATCCAAGAGTGTAGGTTTGCCTCTCCAAGTATAAATAGATCCTCTCTCTCACTCCCACCTGCACCATTCTTTGATCTAAAGTTATGCTACAAATCTGCCATCTTCTTGTTTCCTTGCCATCTCCATCTGAATTCCATTTTCTCTTGAGATCTTGAGCAAATTAGGCTGCCCAAGGCTCAACATTTTGGATGCAATAAGAAAATCTTTGGAGGACTGGATCTACTAAGATTTCATTGTCTTGTTTTCCATCTACTCATATAAGGAGGTGATTTTGTTCATTTTCATTGTGTGTTTTCATATGTTGTATATGTATGATAAATTAGTTTATTTGGGTAGGTCAAACAAACATTAGTGTTGATGATTCATGTATGTTGAGTTGATAGGTTATGGAATTAGTTCATTAGCTGCTAAGGCCACACTATGCTTCACAAGGAACTCACATTGTGTTTAGTGCAGATTACCTGCTCTGCTGTGCCTTGGTTTGAAGAGACTCTAGGGAGCGCCTGCCATAGTTTGTACAAACTCCTTGTCTTTTCTTTGATCTGATATATTGTTGTCATTCCACTTTATTTTCTGTAGCTAACACATCTCTTAGATAGGTCAAAAATATCAAATTTATATTTCTCATTTTTGTATGTAAAAACTTTTGTGTAAAAACAGAAATTTTTTGACAAGTTTGGTGTGTTTTGCAGCATTTCCAGCAAGCTTTTGCTTGCTGTTTTTTGCAGGTTAGTGACAGATCTAAGGGGATATGCTGCCCAAAACCACCTAGAGGACTTCCCAACATCCATTCTTTGGTTGGGTAATCATTTCTCAACTCTTCTTCTTTCAAATTTCCAAGTTTCTTTCATATTTTTGCATTCTTTTGGGCCCATAATATTGAACTAACCTAGATTAACATGTTTTATTTTTCTAATTAGTTATTCTTTATTCATTGATTCATTTTAAGTAGTTGTTTAAGCTATCACAACCCTCCTTGGCCAAAAAAGGAAGGCTTGCCTCCACCTTGGCCATTGCAAGTGGTTTCTCTTTCTTTTAAAGCTTATTTCATAAATAATAATTTCATGACCGGCACCTTGGGAGAGTAATCCCCAAAACCGCACGACATAAAGGAAAATTATCTTTATTTGATGTCTTTATACTCTCTAATGGCTCAATAATCTAGATAAGTCATCAAATATATTTTCCTTTCATTAAGCTCATTTCATATGCTTTGATCTTATCACTCATAGTTTAATAACTTGTGAAATATCTTAAGTGCTTAGCCTACTTGCTATCACAAGTTACCTTACTTTTCATCTTTCAAGCATATGATTAACTCACACTTAATTTCTTTTCATGCAAGTTTAGTTCTTATGCTTTGATTCCTAATAACTTGTGACATACTTTAAATGCTAGATCTATTGGTTTCATAAGTTGTTTATCTTTTCAATTTCTAAGCATAGGTGATCTAATCTTGTGGCTATAACATCTTAATCACTATATTGTTAATCTTTGTTTCTTGAAACACATTTCACTTTAATGATTAACTCTCATTGTGATAAGTAATCTTGAATCATAAGATCTCTTCACACTCTTTCATTTAAGTTAAATATCTATGATGTTGATGTGATGCTCACACATATTTAATAATCTCTTCCTTTACATGGCATTATCTTACGGTTTAGGGCATTTCAATTCAGCTTCATACTTTAAGCAATCTCTTTAAGTTTAAGTTATCTTGCTTCATGGTTATTTTCTCACATACATAACTTAAACTTTTTATCAAGCAAGTTTTATTTTCTGTTTTATGTGGCAAGTTGTCCTTGCTTAAATCTCACATCTAACTTGCAAGTCTTTAAGTGGAATGGTTAATGATTAAGTGGCGTATCTATTTCATCATTTCCTTTATGTTTTAAATGTGTTGATGCTCTTTAAATCTTTATCTTGCAACACTTTTTTATGAGCATTTTCATTTTCGGCTATACCCTTAAACGCTAAATTTTGAAGCACTAAAACACTTCTAAAATTCACCCAACACATTAAAAGACCCACCCGCGGGTCATAACAACACTTAGACAACATTTTAGGGGCTTTATTCAGCCATCTCCACCATCTAAAACGGGTGGGAGGAAAACAACGGAAGGAAGTGGTGGGGGACCGTCCCGTGATTTCGTTGGGGAGATCCTTTCCGGGAAGTACTCCTACTGTCAGGGCTGACCGTGGAAGCTAGGGTGGGCCTCGTTGCTTTACTATCTTGAGCACACGGCAGTTATTTGGCCAAGGGAGGAGGAAGCTTGAAGCACACACATAGTTTAGGGGGAAGGGAACTAAAATTTATTCAATCTTTAAACAACTCCTTAAACACTTAGTTGCATAGATCACCTTTGTATGTTTGGGGGAATTAGATGTATTGATAGGCAAACACATTGGTGAT
This sequence comes from Picea sitchensis, assembly GCA_010110895.2. Taxonomy (NCBI): domain Eukaryota; kingdom Viridiplantae; phylum Streptophyta; class Pinopsida; order Pinales; family Pinaceae; genus Picea; species Picea sitchensis. Next base: position 678 of record SNQJ01S0306419.1, on the reverse strand, counting down.
AATCTCATTGTTTAATCTATCTTTATTGCAACTTATTGGTTTATGTTTCTTATGTCTATGTGAAAATTTGAGTATAACATTGAAATATCTTGTTAATTTGATTGTTGTGGTGTGAGTCAAGAAAGTGTTGAGTATCCCACTTGGGGAGGCATCACTTTCTTCGATTCTTGAGTGCTTTTATGGTGCCAGTGAAGGCGGTCCAATAGAGTAAGTGCTATTGGGGCATGCTTGGCAAATTGTTGATCACTTACTCTTTGTTGTATCTTGTATCTATTGTATATCTTTGTATCTTTGCATGTGTTGTAACATTGTAACATTTTGTAATTCTTTGTAAGTAAAAATTAATCTTGGTTTGGGGTAGTTTACTTGGTTTATTTGTAAAACTTCTTGTAATTGAACAACCCTCAAACCTAGTTGACCCCATTTGCCCAACCTTAGGCACTAGTCTTTAGTTGACTTAGGGAAAGGGCTGACTTTGCATTTAAACTTAGACTTGCACTTGTATTTGCTGCTTGTCATCATAGGCTAGTTTTCTCCTTTGGCCTATAACGAAATAAAACTAACTCCTAGAACATAAATCTTAAAATCAAACTAGTAACTAGGGACAACCCCCCTTGGCTTCCCTAGGAGTAAGCCTAGACGGAAGAGGTTCCAGTCAAGGTGACAGTGTGGACTGAG
>SNQJ01S0306418.1:0-10129 GCA_010110895.2 Picea sitchensis | reverse complement strand
TCATAGTCTAACTCCCCCATTGAATCTTGTTAAGGTCTCATATTTATAAGTACAAGGTTCAATGCCTCTCTTTTGGTTAAGGACTCATATGGACTGCAAGTTCACAAGATGATGTAATGTCATCCTCCCTCATTTTGCTACTAGCATTATGATTGAATTTGATGTTATGTGCTCTAAACTCTTTTTAACTTTTAATTGTTATTTATGTGAGATCCATGGTAATTGTAAATATTGATGCCACAAACGATGGGAGTAACAAGAGAGCTAGGGAGAAAAATGGCATTTCTAGGGTTTTTTTAGCACTGGTAGGGGAAGAAGGAGCTTCATAGCTCCCTGGATGGGGAAAGGGAAGGGTGTCCATTAGGCAAGGAGGTACTGTCTCCCGAGATGTCAGATCCCAGGATAGGAAAGGCCTCGGAAGAAGGGTTGGTAGAGTAGAACCGAAATGCTTTCAAAGATGTAGTCAAAAGCAAGGGCGGGGATGTCAAGATGGGAGGCGTCTACAATGGACAGACCAAAACCTGGCAGAAGGAGACAAACTCAGAAAAAGGGACCAGACCTGACAAATCAGAAAAAGAGGCTTCAGAACAGTTTCCTACCTAAGACTGTCGAAAATCCCAAGTATGAGGTCACTTCGAACAGGATAGGTTCTTACATCCAAAGGATGCGAGATCATGCCCTAATCGAGAAATTTATGGGGATTTGGCCCTCAGAAAATCCCTACAACTATGGATAAAGGAAAGATGGAAGGTAAAGGGGAGAACCGACCTTGAACTGGGATCAAAGGGATTCTTCACAGTTGTCTTCATGGAGTCGGGCGAGAGAGACAAGGTTTTCAAGGAAGGCCCTTATTTCTTTAACTTTGTAGGCCTTCACATGAGATTATGGACAAAAATATTCACACCAGAGAAAGAAAACTTCACAGAGGCTCCAGTCTGCATCAAGACGTACTCCTTGACAAGAGAATTCTAGGAACTGGAGACCCTCGAGGGCATCGAAAACACGTTAGGATCCTTTGTCAAGATCTCAGAGGTGACAAAGACGGCCAGGTATATCTCTTATGCTAGAATATGTGTATGCATTAATGTAGTTGGTGCTCTCCCAGAATCTATAGGAGTCTCCTACCAAGATGAAGAATGGACCCAGCCTCTCGACTACAAGCATATTCCTTTCTATTGTAGAAAATTCCATATGCATGGCCATCTCTTTAGGGATTGTCCCCTATTTGTTTCTCCTCGAGGGATGACAAGTAAGGAAGAAATAGATCTGGAGGGCTTTATCAAGATTCCAAGTAAAAGGAAGGCAAGGTGATGACAACTGAAACAACCTGTAACAACTTAGACGAGAGCTTAGGCAATAGCTTCAAGATCATGGAAGGAGAACCCAACAAAACCAAAGACAAAGAACAACCAATGGATACGAAGAAAGAAACCAAGGTAGAAGTTCCTAAATGGCGCAAAACAGAGAAGGAGCAAGAAAAGAAAGGAATCGGGGGGACAGAAGTAACGTTGAAAGAAAACCAAGATTCAGCCTCAGACTATGAAGAGGAATCAGAACCGGATATACCTCAGGCCATGGAACTCAAAGAAACTGAAATAGATTTGCCAACTCTGAGGGAGATCCATGGAACTACGACAATCAATAGCCTTACCATAGCCCAGGTCAGATGATTACAAAAATACTTAGAGCGAGGTAAGGGAAAGGAATCCAACCCGGGACCAGGATCTTCAGCCTCACGAAGTATGGGTATTGTTAGCACTAGAAGTCACCCTCCGATTACAGAGAGAGTAAGCCCAGTACCCATCAATTTGTGTGTCACAATGAATAAATTTAAGGGGGGTCACATGGGTGCAGACTCAAGATGATATCGCTTTAACTTAGAAAACTAGACTGATATGCTAGGCAGATGAGGTCTTGACTCAACTTCAGTCTGTACGGTGTAGTATAGATGAGTAGGAGGAAGAATGGTAAGGAGAACGTAAAGGTTTGCTATGGACATTCGGTCTTCCAGCAGCCCAAGGAGGAAAAAACTCAAAAAACAAGATCCTCTTCGATTCAGAGTTTTAAGAAACTGAATGAAGTTATAACTGGACTGAATTCAAACATACATCACAATACAGTTACAACAACTCAACTGGATCATCCATGCCGGGGCCATTCAGTATCAGAGGCAAAAGAGATGGAAAAGAAGGTTGACTTAGATTGAATAAGAAATCTCAAATCCCATTACATAATCAGAGAACCAGAGCTTCATCAAAGCTTTACAATATGGGAGCGTAGCTCAACCATCGACCATAACAAAATATCAAAACTGAGTATATATACTCAAAATTGTTGCAACTACTAGGAGCGTGATCGGACCATTGCATTAACACTTTTAGTCAGCGCATGCTCTGTCAGATTGTGTAGGCCTCCTCATGTCAGATGTGAGCCAGGCGCAGTTATGTGCTTTACAAGAAAATATGTCCATAAGGAAGCTTTGGATTGACAGTCTGCCTTTACGGATGCTCTCTGGATGTTTTCCATTTATGGGGCTTTGTTGGACGCTTGTAGGGAGGGCTTGGTAGGCAGACATGGACGTTGATTATAGGGAGCTGACGAGATGACTGGGACTGTGTGGGAGCCAAAATGTCATATCATCGCCCGACTTAGGATAAAAACATTTGATGGGTTTTTTGATCCCTCTTCTTTCATTTTTTTTCGCCAAAATGCCACTTCCTAGGGAAAACACCCCCCCAATCAATAATGTGTGCTAACAGGTATTAATACCAATCCCTGAAGAAACTCTCAGGAGAGGAAAAAAGAAGAGGACAAAAACCTTACCGTCAAAAGATAGAAGAAACATGAGCATTGATGGTAGACTCAAGACAAGTGGCATGTCTCCCGAATAACTATTTCCCTCCCTAACCCAAATGTTGATAATGAAAATCACATCATGGAATATTAGAGGTTTGAACAGCCCCTCCAAACAACGGATGATGAAGAAAAAAATCTCCATGATGAAAGCAGACATAATCCTCCTTCAAGAAACAAAGTGTGATGAAGGTAATATCAGATGGATAATGCAAAGAATATGGCCCAGGTGTGAAGCTAGCTGGATAGCAGTTGAAGGTGCATCTGGAGGATTCGCCACCCTCTGAGATCCGAAAACAGTAGATATGGAGAATATCTCTTCTAGATCCAGTCTTCTCACTCTAAAATTCAAAATGAAAGGAACAAAGGAAGAGGGTTACATCACAAATTCCTATGGTCCCACTATTCCTAACCTAAAAAGGAATTTCCTGGATGAAATAAACATACTAGGATCTTCTTTGATTCACCAAGTATGGATCCTAGGAGGGGTCTTCAACATGATCACAACTCCCCTAGAGAAACAAGGAGGCCTACGTAGGATCGACCAAGAGAGTAAGGCTTTTGGTGAGCTCATAGAAAAACTTAGCCTGGTATACGTTCCAACTAGACATGGCCTCTTTACTTGGAACAATAAGAGAGAAAAAGAGCACAGGATAATAGACAGTTTGGAGAGATTCTTACTCTCAGAGAAATTCATCCAAATTAAGCAGGGCCTATCTGTAGGGTTTCTCCCTTTCCAAGGCTCAGATCACTGGCCTATAGCTCTGGAGTGGCCACATGTCTGGAAGCAAGGTCCCTATCCTTTTAGATGTGAGAAATTATGGCTTGACCACTCAGATTTCTTTACCAACCTGGACCTCTGGTGGAGAGATATGAAAGACCTCCATGGAACAAAAATGTACCAATTCCAACAACGCATGAAGCATTATGTTTGTGTCTCGGGAAGTGGAATAAAGAAGTATTTGGTAACATTTTGGAAGAAAATAACAAATTAGAACAAGAAATGGAGGCAATTCAACAGAAATGAATTCAGGGTATCTTCTCCTCTGACCTCATCGTGAGGGAGGTCAAAATCATGGAGGATCTGGTCCAAAGAGAGAGGTAGGAAGAGTTATTATGGCGTCAAAAATCTAGCATCCACTGGCTAAAAGAATGAGATAAGAATACTTTCTTCTTCCATAATTCTCTAATTCAAAGAAGAAATAGAAACATAATTATGTCTCTCAAAGCGCGGGATGGTAGCACCAAAGTGAAAAAGGAGGACATAGAGATGGAACTATTAACCCATTTGCAAAACCTCCTTGAAGATCTTGGAATAAATAGAAAAGAGGCTATCATTAAAATAACTGAAGCTATCCCTAGGCTAGTTTCCCCAAATCAATCTAGAGCCTTGATGAGACCTGCCTCCATTGAAGAAGTGGAAGAGATTGTCAAAAGTATGGCCTCAGGGAAGTCCTCAGGCCCAGATGGGTTTACTACGGACTTTTTTCAAGTCGGCTAGCCCATTTTAGAAAACGACATTTGGGAGGTTTTGGAAGAGTCCTGCAACTCTAAATCCATTCTGTAGGCCTTCAATGCCACTTTCATCACCTTGATCTCGAAGATCAAAGGAGCAAGCTCGACAGATAATCTTCATCCAATTTCATTTTAGGAAATAAGATTTGGGAGGTTGTGGAAGAGTCTCGCAACTCTAAAGCCATTTTGCAGGCATTCAATGCCACTTTCATCACCTTGATCCCGAAGATCAAAGGAGTAGGGAGGTTTCGTGGAGGGAAGGAAGATTCTTGACGAAATTATAGTAGCCCATGAAGTGATACACTCCCTCAAGGTGTCTAAGAAGGCCAATATGATTATGAAACTGGATATGTCTAAAGCCTATGACATGATGAATTGGGGCTTCCTCCACAAGATGCTTCTAGCATTTGGCTTTGAGGAAGATTGGGTAACTTGGGTGAACCTCGTTACTATGACCTTCTTTTCTATCTTGATGAATGGATCTCCAACCAGGACTTTTAATGTCTTGAGAGGACTAAGATAGGGTGATCCTTTGTCCCCTTTCCTCTACATAATCCTGGCGGAAGGATTGGGTCGTAGCCTTTCTTGGGCCAAAAGTTGAGGAACGATCAAGGGATTTCCCCTTCTTCGGAGAGAAAACACCCTGTCACACCTCCAATTTGTGGATGAAAATATTCTAATGGGTTCCCCTACGATAAAATATGCCACTGAGTTTAAAAAAAATATTGACCTCTTTAACTTAGCTTCTGACACATTTATTAACCAAGAAAAAACTCAAGTTTTCTTTTTCAACACTTCCCCCTATATTCAACGACATATGGTTGCCTTGCTTGGCTTTTAGATTTTGTCGCTTCCAACCAAATATTTAGGAGATCCCCTTCCGCCCAAAGCTCTTCACAACCCATCCTGGGAACTCCTTCTAGCCAAAATGGAATCCAAGCTCCGAAGTTGGACGCATCGATCTCTTTCACTTCCTGGTCGTTCCCTCTTGATAAGTTCTCTCAACCCTCCCTATGTACCTTTTCTCAGTTCTAGCTGCCTCGATGAAGTTCATTAAACAAATTCAGAACCTCTAGTGAAATTTTTCATGGGGTGGCCCTTCAAAAGAAAATAAATAGCCCATGGTGGCTTGGAACACTCTATGCCAACCTAAGTCCCAAGGAGGACTTGGTATGAAGGATCCCCAAGTTTTCAGCTCTACTTTGTCAGCCAAACTTTGGTGGAGGTGGATCAAAACTCCTTCAACCCTGTGGGCCAAAATTTGGAGGAATACGTATGCCCCCAATATCCCACTCTGGAGCCTAATTAGAGCAGAAAGCAACAGACCTGGTTCTCTGATCTGGAATAATTTATGGAAAAACCATGACGTGGTTCAATCTCAATGCTTTTGGGAAGTCCATAATGGGACCTCAACCCTTTTTTAGGATGACGCTTGGGAACAACATCCCATCTTAGGGGAAGAAGAAAAGTATCTAGACCTATGCTTCACTTTAGAGCATGTAGGATGGGTGAAGTTGCACCATTACCGGACAACCTTTCAAACTAGTGGAAACCCTACCTTGTGAACTTGGAAACCCTTAGAAGAATGGCCATTTCAGTGGAATGAGCAATCAAATGACCCGGTATCTAAAATTATTCAAGTGTTCCAGGTTGAAACCAAAGATGGGGAGGACATCATTCGATGGGGTCGTCAAAGAGATGGAGAATTCCAAGTGAAAATAGTCTACCAGTCCATGCAGGACTTAGGTAATACTCATAACAAAACCATTTGGGGGAAAATTTGGTCCAACTATCACTGGCCCAAAATTTCAACTTTTCTATGGCTGGTAGTAAACATAAGGGTCTTAATCTGGGACCATCTTCTACGAAAAATATTTGTAGGTTAGTCAAGATGTACCCTATGTCATGAAACATAAGAGACTCTTGATCATCTATTGAGAAAATGTACATATACAATGCAACTATGGGATCAAGGAGCAATCAATTTCTGAAGAACAGACCTGAAAAAATATAATGATATAACTAATATATAATCCTAGAACGTTAAGCATTTTAGCAATGCCATCATTAACAAAGCCTGGGAGATTTATACATGCATCCTCATGTGGAATATGTGGAAAGAAAGGAATCATAGAATCTTCAAAGATAAATCCCTTACCAGAAACCAAATTTGGGAAATCATCAACAGAAATGTGAAATAATACATCGAAGTAATTTCTTGGTCGCCCCAAGACCTCCAGCTGGAAGCCTCTGAAGTAGCCATTTTCAAAAGTTGAAATATTGGTTTGCGCCTCAATAAGAAATATCTAGCTCTGAAGGTGGGGAGAACACAGATTCAGGAGCACTAGAATCCCCCCCAGGAAGGTTTTATAAAGTTAAACTTTGATGGCACGTCCAAAGGAAATCCTAGTCCGACAGGAGCAGGAGGAGTCTTTAGATACCACAAAGGAGAAATTTTTCTCCTCTACGCATCCAACTTGGGAATTACAACAAACAATGCAACATAGTTGGCAGGTCTTCGACGAGGCATAGCGATAGCCAAAGAGTGTGCCTCCTTAGCCTTGGAGGTAGAGAGTGACTCTAATTTAGTCATCAGAGGCATGCAAAAACTCCTGAACAGGGTTATGGTAGATAATATCTCTAAGAATTGGTGACTGAGCCATGGCCTCTTAGTTATGGGGGGTATGGTAACTTCTCTAGCATCCATTGTCCTCGAACAGACCAGAAGGAAGGAAAACACGGTGGCTGATTGCATAGCCAACCTCGGTGTCACAATGCAAGAAAGGTATCGAATTTGGCGCTTGGGGGACCCATTTCCAGGCAGGATGGAATATCAGATCCAATGGAGCTACCATGTTGATCTGACTGCATGGAGGGAAGCGGTCGAGCTAGCCAGAAGGGACACTTGGATTCAGGGTCGCCACCATGATGCAAGTAAGGAGGAAAGATGGTCGGAGAAAGTGACCGCAGGTATAGTGGAGGGATGGACACCCATCTACGAAGGGGGTTCACAACCCGATATAGAATGAGAGGACATGCGTCAATCTAGATCCATGTGCGAAAATGAGGACCCACTTATGGTTAACAATAATGAAAACATCAAGAGGCCGGTAAAGGATCATTCGGTTCATGGTTAAATCCATGATGAAACAAAGTGCGATCGAAGCCAGGGCTAGTGAAGTTAGTACGAAAGGGAAAACTAGTTATCGATGGTGTTAGCGTCGGAAGTCACTCCTGGATTACTTGCAGGAGCAGAGCCCAACGCCCATCAGTTTTATGTCATGATTTATTTAATGGGGTGATCGAATGGGTAAAGACTCGAGAAGATATAGATTTAACTCAGGTGACTGGTCCTGGTATGTAGAAAGCAAGGGAGGTCTTGATCCAACTTCTATCAGTAGATGGTTAAAGGGTGATAGAGGGAAGACTTGTGAGGAGGGCGAGCAAGACTACCTCGGGCGACAGGCCTTCGAAAGCTTGAAGATGAAAAAATCAAAAGCCAAGATCCTCTTGGTTTAGAGCTTCAAGGAGTTGAGGGGTGACTCGACTGAATCCTTCAATTCCAAGTCGTTCAGTGCTAAGACAATCACAGGAACCGATTAGAAACAATGCAACTGTTACAGTGATCCAACCTACATCATCCTATAACAGCTGCAACTCGACTGGATCCTCCAATTCTGAGTTGTTCTAACACAGTAAACAAAGAGATGGAAAATAAGCTGGCATCCATAAAGTAAGAAGTCTCAAATGCCTTGCACATTAACCAGAGCGACCAATGCTTCATCAAAACTTTACAATCGGGAGCTTTGCTCAACCATCCATCCTTACAAAAATGGCGAAAATGCCTACATATACTCAAAAACCACAACAACAGCAAAAACAAGATGTTGCATTAAAGAATTACATCTGCATGGCTTCTGACAGCCTGCCCATGCAGACTCAGGATGATCGTGCACCTATGACAGATGCCATCAGATTTCGGATTGTCCTTCTGCAGGTGAGTCGACGTGAATTAGTCCTTTGCCAAACCTTCCTTTTATGGCAGAGTTGATGTTCAACCACCAACAACTGCCGCAATAACTGCTTTTTGGGATCGGGGACGGCCTCGGTCAACTCTGCCTTCTGGGACGTGGAGGTCTCCTAATGGTGCCACCTGGATCAGTCAAACGGTCTTTCTTTCGACGCTACTTCGTTGGACTGCTGCGAGGGACCCCTATGGTTGACGTGGACGAGGGTGTGACGGGGGTTAAAGACGTGAACACTGTGGAGGTGATGGAGAAGAAACGGGAGCTGTGACATCAGCTGAGGAATGCCACGTGGTTTGAATAGGATAGTGGAGGAAGGAGCATGGAATGTGAGAGTACAGGAGGAGGTGACTGGGAGTGAGAGGGACACATGGCAGGAAATGAGAGGACGACGAGCTGAGGCGGTGTCATGTGGATGGAGAGAGGGAAGTTGGACAGATGACAAGGGAAGAAGGAGGTGGTAGGTGGAGAACAGGTGGCAACGGGGAGGACGATACCAAAGGTGACACAACAAGCAAGGGACCCCACAATAATAACATACCATTCTGGACCCCCCCTCTTTCATTAAAGACAAGATGGCAAAGGGGGGCCTAAAAGGCCTGAGCATCGTTGATCTAGGTGCTCCGATCCTGACCTTTGAAGAGTTGCGTGTTTGATTCCGGACCCCCCCCAATTAAAGGTAGAAAGGCAAGGGGGTCTGGAATGAAGCCTTAGCTGCTGATTTAGGCGCCCAGATCCCGACCTTTTAAGAGTTGTGCACTTGATTCCGGACCCCCCCCCCTCCGCTTAAAGGTAGAATGGGGAGGGGCCTCTGGAATCCACTCTTGACCGTCGATCTGAGCGCGCAGATCCTGGACGCCCAGATCCATGCCCCCTTCAATTCCAATGCGCTCAAGTTTCGTCGATGGATGGACGACTGAGATGACTTTGGCGCTTTCACTATGAAAATCCCGAATGGCCCCACCTATGGCTCAGATCTTGCGCCGCGTGTCCTTCAGATGAACGACCGAGATGGATTTGTCATTAAAAGGGGGATACCTCCATTCCCGGGCTCTCTTAACGTGGCCTGGCGCTAGGACTGTGGGCTCGACTTTGAAGGGCGCTTATCGACATTTCGGAGTTCGGGGTTTCGAGATGTAAAATGACGAGGAGCTCTTACCCCTCAAATCCCCGAATGCTGACATGACATGATCGCGCACCATGTGTCCTTTTGGATGGACAGTCGATATCCTTCATGAATGTATATAGACGCTACCTATCACGCTAATCCCGGTGCAACTCCGCTAACCGCGATTTCCCGCCGATTGTCGATCTTCTTTTATAGATGAATATGGGCCGTTGACAACGTAATTTCGCCCGCTCACTTGATTTTTAGCCTGAAATGGGGCTTTACGTGCTACGCTTGGGCGTTCTTCGTGCAACCTGCAGACCTGGATGTTCTCAGGCCCAAGACAAGAAATGTCGCTAACATTAGGCTCCATGGGGGATAGAGTCGTCCCTGTGATGCTCTAAGGACACATTTTGCAGTTCCAATGCCTTGCTGTTGGGCTATGGAGTCAGGCTCAAAACATCCCGCTGCTGAAAATACAGGCCGAAAAAATAAAAGCAACATAATAAAGATACATGCTCAAAGGAGCTTATTTATATACAATCCTATACTAATAAAACACTTTACATGGGGCTAGGTGAAAGCAGACTTCCACCATAGCCAATCAAGTAACTTCCTGCAGGGAAGC
>SNQJ01S0306417.1:0-10129 GCA_010110895.2 Picea sitchensis | reverse complement strand
TATGGCACTTTATGGATACCCCCCTCCTTCCATCACTTCTTTTCTAAAAGAAAAATCTAAGGTTCAAGCAGTGGAAGATCACATAGAGAATCAACAACAAGTTCTCCAAATCTTAAAGGACAACCTGACCATGGCACAAAATTGCATGAAACAACAAGCAGATCAACATCATAGTGAAAGAAGTTTTGAAGTAGGGGATTGGGTATATTTAAGACTACAACCATACAAACATATGTCCCTCAAGCAAGCCAATAAGGATAATAAATTATCACCAAATTACTATGGCCCTTATAAGGTATTGCAAAAGATTGGTACTATGGCATACAAATTGGAGATGCCTGCATCTTCACGAGTACACCCAGTTTTCCATGTTTCATGCTTAAAGAAGGTTATAGGTGACAAGATCCCATTTCAAACTATATTGCCAGAAATTGACGAGGAAGGAAAAATCATATTGGAGCCTGAAGCCATCACTGACACAAGAATCCACCAACTGAGGAATAGATCCATTTCAGAGTATCTCATTAAATGGAGGAAACTACCAGCTGAAGATTCCACTTGGGAAGATGAGTCTTTTATACAGAAGCATCCAGAGTTACTCAAGTGTTGCAGACAACACTTGTCTCAAGGGGAGGGGCATGTTAAGCCCTAATATTGGCTCATTAACCCTTAATTGGGGGCATATTAGATTAGTAATGTTATTTTATTTATGTCGGCTTTAGGCCATTAGTTGTAATTATACCTCCTAGTCTCCTATATATACCAAGGAGACATTTTCATTTGAATCATCTTGTACTTGAACATTTAAGTGGGGTAAACGGAGGTTGCTTCCTGGAAGAGGATTATAATCTGAAATTATCTCTTTTTCAAGGCGTTGAGTACTTTTCCTGAGGTTTTTCTATGCTATATTGATGTTTGGTTCTTAACAAAAAACCTTTAGAGACAAGGTATGTTAATATATCCTTTCTTGGTGTAAAAGAAATTTCTTGTCTTAAATCTAGGAAAACATAGAAATATAAACTTCTTTTTGTCTAGGATCAATGGGAAGATCCTAGGGATATATTGCTATTTACTTAGTGAGATCCCTGTGAGATTCATCCCATAACACCTTGGCTCTAATTTCTTGGATTCATTCAAGAATATTCTCTTTCCTTACCAATTTTTTTATTGGATTATATAAGTTTACCATTATGACAAGAATCAATGGTGAGAACTTGTAAAGTACTTCTTCAATCACATTAAATGATATCGAATTATTTTCCTAGGAAATATACTCAATAGTTTGTTGTTTCTTTGTGTTTTTTAACATGTATTTAGACATACATGATATTGATATGTGTGACTCTTTTTTTTTTATAGAGACATAATGCATGTGTGTTCCTATGGGCCAAGAAAGTGAATGTGATATAGAGTACATAAGAAAACCAGTTTATAAATAACATGTGCACTTTTTTAGCATACAAAAAAGTGCAGGTATTATTAATAACTAGTTTTCATAGTAGAATCCCTAGTTTGAGGCAAGAAATTGGCTACTTTAGAGCCAATAACCATAGACTTATGCCCTCATAGTCATTTCTAAAACTCATAAACTATGAATGGTTAAAGAATCACAAAATCCCAATATAAGGAACATTTACTCTACAAATAGGATATGCACATGATTTTCATGGTTTGTCCAACACAAGCTAAGGACATTGTCCTTTATAAGTTTTTGTATATCTTATGGGCCATTTATGGGTCCAATACCATGATGTAGGCATTATAGAGGGAAACCTTCTACCATGAGTGGGATATGGACATGATTTCAATATCCGACACACCATGGATGGGTCTCATGTCCCAACCTATGGATGAAAATTAAGGATATATCAATTAAGAGTTTCTTTTAGACCTCACGGACCCTACAGAAGACCTCAAACCACCATAGGGACCTTGCAGAGATAATTTGTGGTTTATGATTAGGATATAAGTAAAATTTCTATGGGACATGCATGGGTCCAAAAACCACCATAAAGACCTCGTATAGGTAATATTTGGCATATGTGTGGTAGATGAGAATAATTATTAGAGCATGGTTCAAGGCAAAAAATTAATGAATTAAAGAGTCATAACTTGAGTGTTAGAGCCTATTGATCATGGGTTCCCCTATTTTCCATTTTAGAACCCATGTTGAATACTTTCATAGGCTCACTAGCCCTCTTATCCTTGCCATGACTTTGCATCAAAGTCGCATGACTTCTCAACCTACTTCTGGCCATTTCCTATGGGGCTCCCAATTTTTATGTTTCAAGTTGTAATGTTTCATCGCATACTAATGCTTGCAATTTTGATCCTAATTACTGCTATAGTTCACCATTCACTATTTACTTCTTACACATTCTCTCTAGTGACTCACCTTTGCATATTTCACTTCTACAACCTGGAACCCTTATCTTTAGAGTAAACATGTTGATGAGTATCCATATTCTTCACATCCTTTCTGCAGCTTGAGTAGGTATGTTCCATGTGCTTGGAAATAGTTTTCTTTTCCCATTACACTCATTTCCTCCATCGTATTTTAGCATTATTTTATTCTTTTTTAGGGTTTTATAACATGAAAAACACAAAAAAATAAAATATTATAAAAAAAGAGAGGGCGTAAAGAATTAAGATCTTCTTTTTTGGTGGAAACACTCTTGATTTATGTTGTCCTTGAACAAAGCACCAAGTCTTGAGTCATGTCCTTAACAATTTGGGTTTAGTATGACCTTAGGAAGCCAAACCTTGACTTTTGAGTTATTTATTCCTACAATTGGTTACTTTTCCAATCATGATGGAGAGTCTTTCAATGTGTGTTGTCTTACAGACTTATATGATCATTCCACTTTGTGTCAAAATTATTCCCAAGTCACCATTGTGTCATGCTTGTGTTCAAGGGATGTGATTAGCCTGTGTTTTCCATTCCTCATATTTCTTCACTATCCATGTCGACCTTTTTTATTGTCAAGTTGTTCTCATTTTCATCAATATCTCTATGTTTTACTCATGCCAGTGTGGAAGGACCCCTTGATTTCTTGTTGGTGGGTCATCTCTTATCAACTATGACATGTTTCTTTAAAATATAAACCTAGAGAAGGTAGCACCTAAGGATTATCTTCATTATTGAAAGGTTAGTTTTTTCTCAAGTGATGACATTTCATCATTAGCCAATGATTGATTAGTTTCCCATGTGTTCAAAGTCAAGACCTATATTCACATATTGGGGTTCATGCTATAGCTTGGTTTCCATTTTCATCATTGGTGGAAGTCCTTTCCTCTTTCAATGGATTTCATTATAGTTCATTGCTTAGAGGGTCTTTTCTGTGCACCATTACATCCAGTGAATCTGAGAGACATATTCAGTGGTGTGTTCATCCAACTTTCATTTGAGACCTTCAAATCATTTTCCTTGTGTCCACTTGTGTTGGATGATGGGGGATTCCTTAATCCAATCCTTCTAGTGGATCTATTACCATTGACTTCCAATCATTTTCCCTAGTATTGGAATCTATATATTTCATAGTACCTTGGGGCTTGCAGTCATAAGTGACAGGTTCCCTCACTGTTGACAGTGAGAATACATCAATGTCCCTAATTGAAAGATTCTACATGTGTTTAATGATAGAACATAGATTCTCACTTGATAGAATGTACTAGGTACTTTAATTCCCATTATTATTATCAGTGTGTTGTCTCACATTTGTTAAAAATATACATCAATGACTAGTAATCAAACAATTTCTCCCATGTTTTACATCAACTCATTTACTCACATGGTGCAGATTTGTACCTTTGATGATTTTGGATTGAATACCTTAGGCCATTGTGTAATATCCTCTTTATGTTTCTACTTGATTTGCACAAGATAGTACCACTCACCCACATGACATTAGTAATTTTTGGAGGATTAGTTGATCATCTAATATGTTTTAGTTATCCTCATGATGTATATTGAGAAACATATCCACTATGTATTTGTTAGTGTCTATGATATATTATGACATGGATTCATTGTGTATCTTTTCATGTCCATCGTATCTACTTTTATATATACTTCATGGATAGACATTGTACTTGATTTCAAAACCATTCTTTTCCACACTTGAGCATGGGTATGCCCACCTCAAAAAGAGAGAAATTAGATTCCTTTGTTTTTTTTGCATGTAATTTATTGATCCAAGGTATGGTACACTCCACTTGAACCCACTTAGTAGATTCATCTGTTATGTAATTTGTTTCAGCCATCAACTCCCCTTTTGACCTCACACATTAGGGGGAATATATTATAACATCTTTTTATACCCTCATGTATTAGATGAACTAATTTTATCCTTTATCCTCTTCACATAACCCTTACATCTTGGGAACCCCTGGAAATATACCAAAAAATCCTCCTTTATGTTCCATACACTCTTTCCACTCATCGGATGAGTGCACACACACACTTTCCCTTCACTAAAGGAGTGTGTACCTCAAAAAATGGCTAAAAATATATAAAAAATGTGAAAATTCCATGCTCCTGAGAGGGATTTATAGGAAAAGTACTTCTGTAATGTCTCAAAACCCATGGAAAATGGTCTCAACCATCTTGAAATGGTATGAAAATAGACCTAATTGAATGTTTTTCTATAAGAACTAATTGATAGCAAAGTTATCCTTTCACCCAAATAAGTCAAATCTTGTCATATTCCTTAGGTTTTTATGACCATATTACTTTAGGAAGCCCTCATTTCCTAATTATCATCTCCCATTACTAATTTGAGGCCCACAACCCTTCAGTTGTCATCACACTTGTTTGTAGAAGATTTTTGGAGTTCAAAGAATTCTTGAGTGTCCCTAGGGATGGAGGAATCCAAATAATAATGATGGACAGTGTCATAAACAAGAATATGTACATTTCTTTGTATTTCTTTTATTTATAATTAAATGAAGATATCTCTTATTTACCTCCCCCAAATGGTATGTCTTGTTTAATAATTAGATCATTGTTTATCATTTGTAGAGGAAATGACTTACCTGATAAAGTTTGTCGGGGTATTTATTTTATGTTCATTACTATTTCCGCCAATATTTTGCAGAATGTTTTTCATTTCTTTGTGTGCAAGTCTACAAACTTGGATAGGAACAAGGATAATTGGAGCAAGGACAACAACGAGGATAATCTCATACCGACCATTTGAACCAGGTAAGGTCATTTGTAAGTAATTGGTACTTATCAAAATGTTATGATAAAAATGTTATGTTATTATCACTTTAGAGGGTTTTCATTGGATACCTATAAGGAAAATCTCATGAAAATATCTTGAAAACTAAGGGCCATTGTTCCCAATGATTGTAACCATTGGATCCTTAATACAACATCAAAACCACCCATTTGGATGGAAATTAGGGGACTATCCAATAAATACTCCCCCATATTGAGCTTAACACTATGGCACTTCTCAAGACAATTTATGGTACCTCCATCTGCAATCATTACCTAGAACTCTCATCATGGATATGCAAATCAATTGAGATATTTTTCTAATTTTCAATTGATGATGTTATGGGTACTACCATAATCAATCAACATTATTACCTTTTTCTTATTGATATATCCTTCTATCTTGGGGGTTTCTGGAGTACTGATGTCATCCAATGCAAGAGAAAATATCATTGGCATAGTCTCTTCTAGCTCTATATCTTATGATGGTTCCAATTCTTGATCTTCTTCCTCTTCATTGTTTATGTAGAATACTTTTGTCTCACTTTATTTATGTCCCTTACTATACTTGTTGTCACAATTGAAACATAGTCCCTTTTCTCTTCTTTCATCCCAAGTAAAGACCTATGTTCCATCAAACTTCTTTAATTAAATCCCGAGAGAGTTGAATTTGGGAACCCCATCATAATTAACCCCACTATTCAAGTTAAATCCACTTGAAAATCACTTATTATCGACAGGTTGTTCAACCTGAATACTACCTTAATTTTCACGAATTCCTTGCATTTTGATATCTCATTTAGGGAGTGTCTCATATAGAGCCTGAAAGAACATGGAAGACATGGAATTTTGCAATTCCTTCAGGGAATTTTGTATTTATTTTTTATTTTCATCCAACTTCTTCTCCATATGTTCCCTATGTTTAGTGATCTTCTTGTCCATCTGGTTATAAATCTCTTGGATTTCATCTCGAGTCCTGGTTGAGCTCTCTAGAGGTTTAGTGGGTCAAGTAATTTTTGGAGGATCCCTTGGATACATGTGAAAAAATTATAATTCTCCTATTTTTCCTCTTTATCAAAAATTTTGAATCAGCCAAAATAGATCTTCCAACAAAAAGTTATGCCAATTGTAAGTTACGTACCTTTTAAACGTTTAATCTGGACTCTGTCCTCTTGGCTGAACTTCCTTCTAATGTATTTCTACAATTCCAACCCTTTTGAGTTTGAAATTTTAGCCTATATTACTATGATATGTCCTCTATTCAATTCCATAGGTCTAACAAAAAATTGATGTGCCAATTCAAAGTTATGATAACTTTCCCAAACCTTGTTTCTTTTTGTACTTTTTTGGAGAGAGGGAACTTGTACAAAATTCAACGTGTCCAATATTTTATAAATGAATTTGAAAATTGTACCAAAAATACTATGGATTGTTCTCTTTCAAATAAAATTAGTCTCATGGAATTTGGATCCTCTATGAATAAGATATGATGATTATACTCAGAACACATGTTTGAGACTAGTAATAGGACTAGTAAAAAGCCCTATCTTCAACAGGGTGTACCTATGAAAGTATAATGACCCGAAAGATGAAATTTATACCAAATATACCTTGCAATATATTTTAAATAGTCTCCAATTTTTTCAGTTTGAATCATCCAATAACAAAATTTATATGGAAAATTATAAGATGATTTGCTTGGAGAAGAAAAACCCTAGGATCAATGCTCTGATACGAACTTTTATTATCCAATTCCTTACAAATGATAAAAATTCAATTAATACAATCCACTTCGAGGGTAAAACCTCCTTTTACAATATGTCCAATTCAGAATACAATATGAGAAGAGATAAAATGATCCTAAGACTAGGTCTCCTTGGTATATATATAAGAGACAAAGGGTACAATTATAATGAAAGGGTGCGATGAAGGGGTTCAGAGCCTACATGCAAATATAACACAATAAGTGTAATAATTCAATAAGGGGATTAATAAGGGGTTTTATAAATAACATGGGATTTGTATGGGTCTTTGTCTAGGTATTAACACCAAATTTTATCGTAGGCTACCTTAGGGAAATCTTTTCATTATTTTTTAAATTTTTCTCTGTTAATGGTTTACCCTAGACATAAGACAATTTAGTCTACAACAATACTTGGAATAAATCCCTTTTATTACTCATTAGAAATAATATATACATGTGGATTAATTCCTTACATAAGTATTATTTGATGGTGTTAACCTACCTTAAGGGTTATCTCTATATTCTTGTGTTTATTATTATGTGGATGTAATTTAGTTATTCTAAAGTTAAGGGTTTATATTTTATCTTTCGTCTACCACATTTTATTACAAATGAACATAAAAACACATCAAATGAAGAGTCAGAGGTTCAATAAGAAGTAGAGTCTACAAAAACACCCAAAGAATAGCCCCGAGAAGGGCATAAAAAGGAAGAAGAATATTACAAGTTACATATCTCAAAAGAACCACTCGTTGAAAAGTCAAATAAAGAAGAACCAATAGCTATGTTTTTTTCATATTGCCACCCACACCACCAAGAGAAAAAATAGTCATTAAAGGAAAGATCATGAGCATCAACAAACTTAATATGGACTAACATGGAACTAGAAAGGCACCTAGTATGGAGGCACATAGAGGACTTAGTAAAAGAAATGCATGAAAATGCTTGAGTAGAAAAACAACAACATGAAACCAAAGGAGAAACCATATTCAAGATTGAGGTGGAAAGGAAGTGGTTGGAACCCATGCTCCCATTTCAATAGGATGGATAGATGCTCGTGCTTGGTACCATTTGACTAAATTTCTCAACATAACATATTATATGGATTCCACTCATGTTTTGAGGATGAAACATGTAGAGGGGAAAGGAATGTAATATACCTAGGGATGATAATATGGGGTTCCTAGGGAGGTATATAAGGGGATAAGGAATGTAATGTGACCATAATAATGGAATGGTCATACTATATAGTTAGAGGAAATAATATAATAATGAGGGGTACTTCACAATAACCCATAGGAATATTCATGAGAAAGTATATATACACTTGAGTACCATTGTATTTGACATGTTGAGTATTTTATTGTAGTAAGAATGAATTATGGAGTGATTCCTTCCATTAGGAGTATTTGTGTTGATACTGAGAGGGGGGTGAATCAATATCAAGTACAATTTAAAATATTTTTCAACTTATACTTAAACCATTCAATTATATCCAATGAGCAATGAACAATAGTATAAGAGTTACACCAATGCACCACAATACACCATGCACAATATATGAGAAATAATCAATAGTTATTGTTCAAGGGAAGTCATGACTTCCAAAGGTAGCTACAACTTCCAAATGTAAAGGGAGGGATAAACCTCCAAGAGGAATATACAATCCTCCAATATCAAGAGAGAGTTGAACTCTCCATCCTTTCCCCTTCCTTCCACCCAAGAATATAGGAGAAATAATAAAACTTCACATTAAATTATCACTATCAACCAACCATCACATAGAACCTGATAATGCTTCCTGAGACTTCTTCAATTTCTACAGTTATTCAATTCTTGGAATACTCTAATCCTGTAGATAATATTATTCAATTTATTCTCTGAAACTTCTCCAAGTTTCACTCCTTGAATCCTCCCCAAAAATAAGTTATAGAGAGAATGATAGACCGTGTTCAATTTTGGTTTATTCAGGAGACCGAACTTGTACAGAATTCCCTGCGCTCAATATTTAACATCATATTCTGAAACTCGCACACAGGAAACTAGAGTCTGTACTCTTTCTAATGAAATTTGTCCCATGTCATTTGGATTCTCTATGAATACATTATGACTATTTTACCGGAACTCTTGTTTATTGACTAGCTTCAGGACTGATCACAAACCCTATCTTCCACAGAGTGTATCTCCATAATTATAGCGAATCAAGAGTTGGAATTTTTACCATAGGTACATTGATATGTCTTATCAATACCATAGCAATTTCACCATATGAATCGTTCTATAAAAACATTTATAGCAAAAATGGTAGGATGACCTTAAAATAACATACCTTAGAACACATCACCAAAAGACTTCATCCTCCCTTGAAATACAACCTTTTTTACTTCTGATTTCCTCTGAAATTTGACTTGTGTATAAAATGAATGTATAATAATATTTATTTATACCATTTATGTCACTTTCTTTTAACATTAGGGCAGACCTAACACTTTCTTATTTTGTAATTCTTTTCTTTAATTATCTTCAGGGCCTACATGTACTTCCTTCTTCAATTCACTTTGTGATCTTCAAAAATTCATTTCTCCTCAACCATGAGGATCCACGTGATGTGCCACATACCACTAGAAACAATATGATGTATACTATCCATCCATGGGTGTTGTATCTTCATGTGCATTTTCCTTCATGTCCAAATACCTTCCTCAATCTTGCAGTCCAAAACCCATGACTAGGGTTGACATCAATGACAACAACCAATCTTCCAAAAATCTCCCCCTTTGTCATTGATGGCAACACTCATATTCCCCTTGTCATCATGATACCAATTTCTTTCCCTCTTTGAAATCAATGGAAAAGGGTGGGGCTTCTCCCCCTGACTTTAATGGAAAAATGTACCTCTCTTCTTTGGGGTTGCTCCCCCTGAACATATAGCACTTAATAACACTTCATTTTTATGGTCTCTTTCTTCCTTGGAGATTTTTCATGGTTTTAGGACATATATGTTACTTGGTATTCTTGTTGCAGTTGCAACTAATCTTCCTGAGTTATTTTCTCTGATTTTACATTTTCGGGAGTCAAACATAAGAGTGTATCCTTGATCACACATTTTACTAACACTGAGTAGATTATGCTTCAAGTCTTCAACCAATAGGACATTCTTTTCT
>SNQJ01S0306416.1:0-10129 GCA_010110895.2 Picea sitchensis | reverse complement strand
AGTAGAAGTTTTACTAAATTGCAATGCAACATTCATCAGATATATATAAGTGAAATAAGAATGAATATGAAATAACAGAGAGAAAAAAATCATAACACAATAGTGACGGAATTAGGAATCTCCAGATTGCTTTGTATTAAGTCTCGAAAAGAGACAATCTCTATTACAATTAATCAAAAAGGTCCAACCCCTTTTTCTTTCTTCAAAATGTATATTTATACAAATTTTTATGTACTGGAATCTCAATAGTTCCACAAGTTTTCGGTTACAATCAAAAGGAGTTGAAACGTTTCGTTTCTTTATCTCTGTTCTCATCTGGTACCTGAAACTTGCCTCTTCGCATGCTCCTTGCAAATAACACACTTCTCCACTAGCTGTGATATCAACTTCGATGGCTCTGCTTGATTATTTGCCTCAAAAGTATAGCAGTCTTTCATCAATAGCGGTAGCTTTCCTTCCACCTGTTGATCTTTGGCATTGATAGAGCATAACAATATACTCGGTTTAATTAGCCATTTGTCTATTTGCACTATGTCTGTTTGAGCTATTTTTGATATTTCGGCTAATTCTCTTTCTCCCTTTTCCTTGATATTAAGCATATATTTAGCTGTATTTATCTGACCCAGTATCTCCTTGCCACTTTCACCATCGAAACCCAAACAAATCTCACTTAACAAACTGAAAATTTCTTCGCAAGATTTACTTAGCTTCATAGCTTGTTGTTTACCTTCAGATATATTTTTCTCCCATTCTTTCAACAAGATATTACCCCTGGTCTGCTCTGCGATGGGAAAACTAGAACTACTGTTTGTTTCCCTTCTTGTTGTGGCTATAATATCCTATTGGAACGCCACCTGAGCTGCTCTAGCATCCCTTTCTTTAAGAGAGAGGTTTTCCAACTCCTGATTAATGAGTTGGAAGCTGCTTTGAATTGTTTCTACTTTAACAAGCAGACCCTGCTGCGTCGTCGATGACCTTTTTCTGATCTCTATTGCCTGGGATTGAAATATCTTGATATTGATTACTTGGATTTCGATGAATTTTAGTTTGGCCCGAAGCTGGTCTATCAATTCTCCCTGCTGGCTTATCTGAGTCTGACTCGTCTGAACCTTCAACTGTGACTGTTCGAGATCACTTTAAGCCGCTCGAATTCTTTTTGATCTTCTATTCTTGCTTTCTCTAAAGTCGCACTTGCTTGATCTTTAGCAGCAACCTCTGCTGTAGCTAGTTTAGCCTCTAGTGTCTTGATCAAATGATTTTTTCATTTTAGCTGATCTTTTAGGGTCTCGACTGAATATTGGTTCGCCATGGTGAAAGCACCCAATGTTCCTGCTATTTATGTCACGAATTCTACTTTCTTCATATTTTTCGCATCAGTTACAACTTTAAATTTCTTAGAGACAACACCTGCGTCTTGGTAGAGTTCTTGTCTCACAACCGCTTTCCTCTTCTTATCGAAGAAGAATTGACTCAAAGGTAGCTCTTCTACTAATATAGGTGTCAATTTTTCATCCACAATCCAACCAGCATCCAAGATCTCCTTTGTAGACTGTAGGGGGGTAATGGAGGTGATGGGATTGTCGACCTGTTTAGAAGATTTCCCGGGAGTAATGACCGAAGTTGGCTCGCTTGGGGGATCAGAAGCCTCGACTTCCTGTTTCGGGCCCACAACTTGCTCTTCTTTATCCTGTTGTTCTTCTTGGTTGGGTGGTGAACCTTTAGAGCCTCCGGCTTCTGTTTGTTACTCCTCTGCTATTGTCGGATCTTCACCTCGTAATATTGGAGGAAGGCAACTTCGCCTATGCTCTTGGAATCTGATAACATCAGACCGTTCTTCGGGCAACAGGGCTTGTATTCGAGCCAAAACCTCGTCATAAGATTTCGCGCCTTGGAAAATATCATCATGAGGCAAATTCTCGTGCTCAAATCTTTTAAGGCCACAACTAGCCAAATGATTACTCACGACCCTATGTGGATCGTGTTTCTTGAATTTGATATGAACCAAATTTATATCTTATAGGGCTACTGCCTTGGCCTTTGCATGCCCGAAGTCTAGTAATGATAGGTGTTTAAATGGACATGAAAAGGTGGCCATACCGTTTTTGAAAACCCTTTCAGTTCTTTACTTATACAGCCGATTACGGTTTGCCTTGCGATCTCGCGACAAGCCATCCTGTCGGGTATAAGTAAAGGTAAATAATGCAGAGGGGCGGAAGCACCGAACACCCTGATGTATGAAAATTCTTTCTCCACATACCAATCGACCACTCTGCTTAAATTTTCCGTGATGCTATCGGATATCCTGGGTGGTGGATTACCGAAGATGGCAAAATGCATCGGTACCATTACCCAGTTGAATATTTTATATACGAAATCCGAAGCCTTGTCCTCCCAAATCTTAGAATGGTATACATGGACTAGCTCAGCATCCGACGGAGACCAACTCCAATTCATTAAGGGAAAAGGCGTCATGGAACATACTACGTCCATGAGATATGCGGACATAAAAAATGAAGCAGCTTTCCCTCTCTCTTTTTGCGTCCAATATTCTGTAATCCGACTGGTCAGGCTATCTGATAACATTTTGGCCCAGTCGAAAGAAGAGCCTTTTGCTACTGAGTATATCAAGGGCACCCATTGGAGGAAAAAATGTGTGGTGTATTCCCTCCCGTACAATCTACAGGTCATCATCGCCACGTATTTGAACTGTGGTTCCAAAGAAGATATGGAATAAATTCCATTGCTGTTTGCCCTGAACTTTGCTGGGTGTGAGACCCAATCCTTAATCAAATCAGATAAAATTTTCGCGTATTGCTCGCATTCCTTCTGTTTAAAACCATCTAGAAACTTTGCACTGTACGTGAAGTCTGACGTGGGTGGTAATTTGTACATCACCTGTAAGTTTTTTGGTCTAAAGGTCCCAACACTGACCTTCTGCTCATTGATGATGGTTTTGGTAGGGATGTATACATGATATAGCGCCCATCGGATCATGTCATAGTAAGGTAGAAGGTGTGGCCTGGCTGCTACTTTGTGCATATCTTCTTGGACAACGATCTTGTATTTGGTAGTCATGTCGTCTTTCTCATTGTCACTGGAATCGTCTGAACAATTCACCACATCTGATTGCAAAACCTCTAAGACGTATGACCAGGTTCGCACGGAATCAACGCTCCGAGGTGAAGTATCCAAAACATTATCAGAACCTTGTCCTGAAACCTCAGCGCTTGCCTTGGATGGTTTTCGTGGGTCATGACAGGGGATTGTAACTTAGCTCTTCTGTAATAAAAATGCATATACATATAGAAGTTAGTTTACTGAGAAAAACTTCTCTGTGCGGGATAGAAATGAACTTTATGAATAAAATAGGAAGCAAAAGATCTATATCTTCAAACATTTAACACATCGATGTCCTTACGAACATAACGGTCCAATCATATTTAGATAGATATTTTGGCAATAAAAACCATATCCTTACTTTGTCGTTTCATCTTATTTCCAATTAATGCCATTAAATTCGACGGTTCGTGGCACAAGCTGGCGCAAGGAACATTTGAAATTACCTCGTAAACTGTGCATTATTATCATTTGCATTAAACATTGATTATGCTGGCTTTGATTCCTTAATCAGGATTTAAATCAACACTTCGACGTTCGCTGTATCGGGACCTTTAACTGTAACCTTTCGAGCCTCTAAAACCGAAGACTACGATGATTAGATTTAATTAAGCAAGGACGTAACTAAGATTAAGTGTTTTAATTATGCTTTCATTTGTATAGTGGCTTCGTGGCTCGGGATTTCGAAAGTAAAGTTTCCGGGAGGAATGTAAGCTGAATCGTGAAATCCCGAGAACTTAATCATGTTCAAAACTAATCAACCCTGACTCTAACCTGGGTTACTTAGGTAAAAGTTTCGTGGCTTCGTGTTTTAGATTTTTAGCGGTAATGTTTTAGGAGGGAGTGAACGCCGAGACGCGAAATCCTGACAGTACTTGATTGGGATTTACATTGTCTCACTCTTAGCTCTCACCTGAGGCAAGCTTTTAAAACTCTTCGCAACTTTGCACATCGGGGTTTGTAAATCTTGTGACTTGTAACTCACGAAGAGTGATATTCCGAGGTACAAAAAGCAACAACCTTCGTTTAACGATAAAAAGTGGTAACTTAAAAAACATCACATCCCCCGCTATTTCGCATGACGAGACTACTGAGACTTTTAGTAGGTGAATGTCATGAAGCGAAAAAGAACTTAGGAACCGACATTTGACTTTTAAAAAATATTTGAACCAAAATGAAAAAGGCGGCTCCAACACCTTCTACATAGGTTTACCAGTTTCCCTCTGAATAAGCCTATTCCACTTAGTGAAGGGATCATAGCAGGCCTTCCTATAGCTTCCCAAGTTCTCTCTGTCATAACATTCAGCTGTGTTTCCTCATCCAGAACACAGTCAATGTCAAAGTCTCCTATTCTTGCCTCGATGTATTCTTTTTTGTTAAATACCTCTGATAATCTAACATGTTGGTGGTCATTCAAGGTGTCTTTCATCTGTAGTAATATCTTTTCTGATTCTCTCTGGGGTTCTGCTATTTCTAGATCTGCCTTAGGGTTTTCTTCATTCAGATTCATGCCTTCAATCTTAGAAATCATTCTAGGGAAAACAAGTAAATCACCTCAGCACGAGGAATTAGAACAATTATTCCATGAAATACCTTATTCTCTCCCCCACGAGGATTTGAACCAGTTCAGAAGAATAACAAGAGATAATGCCCAAAAAATTGGAGTGTTACCTTTAGCTCATGTACTTCCTTGTAGAAAACAAGTAAGAAGACCAATTGTTGGCACCCTGACCAGGTTTTTGTTCACACTGTAGAAGAATTGATATATTTTTCCCTCATTGAGATCGAACAACCCCTTAATCTGATCCCCGAAACACCACCCAGTAAGTACTCTGAACCTGACGATTTTGAATATGATGAGGAAGGGTCTAACTTGGATCGCTCAAATTCTGAATCAGAAGACATGGAGGATAATAATTACAAAAATGAAGAAAGGGCAAATTAACCTCAAAATAATCAACCATGGTTGGCCAGAGATGCTCTGGAAATCCTAGGACGGGTACATAAGGTACCCCGACATCCGAAAAAAATTAGTCCCCAAATTTGACCTCGAAACCTTTGGATTGCCTGAGGACCATATCAAAAAGTTCATATTAGCTATAATATTGATGAACGTACAACCTGAGAATGTAGTGTGTAGGATTTTTCCCTATACCTTTGAGAATTCAACCTCGACTTGGTATTTTAACTTGTGTGTTGGATCCATAACTAGTTGGACAAAATTTCAAAAAGATTTCTTAGAAATATTTGCAGAAGAAACCACCATAGGAGCTTTAATGGTTGAACTTTTCGCCTCCACCATGAGTTCAAAAGAGAAGGTTAAAGATTTAAATCAATGATTTACCACTATCCTGAACAAATTTCAACCTGAAGCTAAACCTACTCAGGAGTTGCAGATTGAGGTATACACTAATGCTCTCCCTGCTTCCATCTCCATGTTCATAAAAAGGGCGACCAAACATACCCTAGATGAAAATTTCGAGGAATCTAAGACGATTGAGTTCCAAATGAAATGATGCAAAGAAGGTTAGATATCACCGATGAAGAAAGAAACCCGACCACTACCTAAGAGAGGTCTTTTGTTAACAAGACCCCCGGTAAAATAAACAAAACTAGGTCTTGATAAAGAAGGAGGAGATCTAGAAAACCTGCAACAGATGATTAAAAAACTCTCCAATGAGATCGTAGATATGAAAAGGAGGGTGGGAGAGGGAAACCAAAATCAGAGACCTTATAAACCCTTATTTAAAAGAAATCCACCTTTCAAAGCTATAGAACCTCCCTAAACTAACCTAAACATTGACTTAGAAACTATAGCATCTGACTCTTTCTGCACGTACCACTATGAGAATCATTCAGAAAGGGACTAATCTGAATGGGTGTATGCTATGAATTTAATGGATAATCGATTCCTAGATGAATTCTCCCTAACCGAACAATCCAATGGATTGACAATAAACACTATTGATCAGGAAATTCATGAGATACCGTAAGAGACAATCATGATTTTATGAGATTGCAACCACCCATTTCCTTTCAATGACGCATGTTGGCACAAGGGAAGACTTGGGGTTCAACGTTGTAACAACACACCAAAAAAACCCTAACTACCGGCCCTTTCGACAACACCTGCGAAGCAGATGAGGTCTCACTCGAGGTAGAGGCAGGGGTGGTTGCAAGAATTAGGTGTCTGCAACCTTAGTTGGGACACAGGTATGTGATTACAACACTTAGCACACACTTAGCATAGATCATTCATCAATATTCCACTTAGATATACTCCGCTGACATAACAAAGTATCACAACATTCACTTAGGTCTAGGTTATTTTAGCACTTAGCAACAACAAGACAGATCATATATGGTAGACCAAGCACTTAGCATATTCATACACATCAGATTTAGCATTCATATACATCTCTAGCACTAAGCATAAACAAGTCTTTCTAATCACATATAAGGACTTAGAAATACAAAACATCTAAGAATAAGCACAAATCACAACACATAGTATCTACGTGGTTCACCCCTACCCTGGGGCTATGTCCACCAACTCTTCTTATTTATTAGCTTCAGTCAATCTGGTTACAACACAGAGCTATCAAAATCCTATTTCGCATAGGATAGGAGATCTACGCGCACCTCGCCAGATCCTCCTTCCTCGAGTAAATCTAGCACAAAGCCTCCTTACAATCTGTGCACTTATCACTTACAACACTTGCACTCAGCTCTGCAAGTCAATTACATAGATCAGTTCTAGCACTAAGCCCTTGGATAATCTTCTCTCTTACTTACATCGCCTAGATATCTATTTATACATTACAAAAGTGGGCCTAAGCATGGGTAAACCCACATGCCGACATCCCTTTCCCATTACATATTCCCAAAAACCCAAAAAGGACCCAAAAAGGGGGTCTAGCTTCCACAATATCCGCTTCGTCTTTGATAGGCTGTCGAAGTCCCAAAAATGGTCAAATATGACCAAGTGTTCCTCAAAACTTGGTCAAGGGCCAAAAACGCCGCTGAAGTGCATGAACCTGCTGCTAAATTCCTAGCTGTGCAAATGCGAGGTAGAAGTCAACCGGTCCAAACTAATCCCACCACTACTTAGTTATCTATAGGGAATCAAGCGACCGATCATCCAAAACCCATATTTTATTCTCAAAAGAGTCCCACTAACATACACACACATGAAGCTCCTAAACTAGACTATAATGTATTGGAAGACTTGAAGAAGATGAGGGCTAACGTCTTAGTCATGGACATGTGCATGATTCCCCAACAAAACGATTTTTTGTTACAGGCCTTAAAGTTAATATAAGAACCTATGACGAGCACTGACCTAGGTGAGGTCCCATCCCCCACAGATTTAAAGAATAAACTGAGTGTGAATACCTTCTCTTTAGAAAAAAAAGGAAAGCCTTTTGTCCCTCCTTTCCTTTTAACGTTTGAAGTCTTTAATAGAAATTTGCATAATTGCCTACTCGATTCAGGGGCATCCTCCACCATCATGCCATTGTCTATTTGCAAGAAATTGAACACAACCCCACTAAAAAGTGATAAACACGTTATACAACTAGACAAGACTCATGTAAAGGTTATTGGGGAACTTAAAGATGTCATGATCATAATGGCTACACACCCAAATTTTTTTCAAGTAATTGACATAATCATAGTAGACATCCCAGAGGCCTGTGGAATGTTACTTATCCAAGATTGGTCCAAGAAATTAAATGAATACTTTAGTACAAATTGGTCTCACCTCTGGTTTCGATTAAAGGGGAATACAAACGTGATTAGGATCGATAGGGAAAGATATCTCAAACACACTGTTACCGATTTAGAAGCTCTCAACGAACCCTCATCGACAGATTTCCCTGTGTTAGGAAACTACTCCTGCGACTTTTATTTCGAAAATTTCTCCCCTCTTTCGTTTGATGTACCTCTCACCAAAAAATCCAAAATGACCTTTCAAATAAATCTATTGACGACCGTTGAAGAAATCATCTTTTGTCAGGATCCTTTATCGGGAGCAACATACAAGGAAGATGAAGATGAGAAAATAACTAGGCATGAAGAAGTTACTAAATTTTTCTCACAATTTTGGATGCTGTATTTTGATGGGTCTAAATCACAAGAAGGGTCGGGAGCAGGATGCATTCTCATTGACCATAAGGGGAAGCCAAATTTCCTATCATGCAGACTAGAATTTGAATGCACCAATAACACTGCTGAGTATGAAGCTCTAGTTCAGGGACTGAAGAAAGCCATAGACTTAAACATTAAAGAGATGAAAGTTTTTGGAGACTATGAAATTATTGTTAGGCAAGTGAAGAATACTATCCATTTAAATTCACCTCACTTGATAAATTACCAGCAAGAGGTGCACAGACTAAAAGAAAATTTTGAGGCCTTCAACATTACTACTGTTCCCAGAACAAATAATACTCTTGCCGATTCCTTAGCCACCATAGCCTCGATATTATCTCCTTTAGAAGATTATGAAGCCTCTAGGTTCACAGTGGAGCTGCGCTACAAGACTTCGGCGCCTAAAAATGTTTCTAGTTGGAAAGTATTTGAAGGAGATGAACAGATTTTAGACTTCCCGACTAACCAAGAGAATTTTAAGGATTTGGCTATTGATGACGAAGTATTCAAAGAACTACTCACATAATCCAATCTCCACAAACAAAATAAGGGAACATATCACTATGATAATAAACCAAGGTTTCACACGATACCAAAAGGGGTGGCCAATTTGGATAACCTTTTCGACCTAAGGGAAAGATTTAGAGGGTCAAAGAATGAAAAAACAGGGAGTTCTTGTCCTATATACGAGACTATAAACCTAGGAACCCCTGAAAACCCCAATAATGTAAATCTAGGCGAAAAAGTGTCCAAAGAATATAAGAAATATTATCTCAAACTTTTTAAAGAATATCAAGACGTCTTTGTGTGGTCCTATCGAGAATTAAAAAATTATGACACTCACATTATCCAACACACAATCTCGTTAAAATCAGGAGTAAAACCCTTCCAACAAAATCTTAGGAAGTACCACCCATATTTGGAACCTTTGATGTATCAAGAAATGAAGAAATTGTTAGATGACAAGATTATATTTCATGTTAGACACTCTGCCTGGGTAGTCAATTTGGTGTCTGTTAGGGAAAAATCTGGGGAGATCCTCTTGTTTGTGGATTTCAAAAACCTTAACAGATCATCAGAAAAAGATAACTACCCAGTCCCACCCATGGAAACAATCTTACGAACAATATCCGGCTTTGAAATTTTTTCCCTTCTGGACAGCTTCTAGGGGTACAGCCAGGTGTTGGTTTCAGAAGATGATCGATTAAACACTACCTTCCGAACCAAGTGGGGAAAATTTGCTTATATATGCATGCCCTTCGGGTTGATCAACACAGGAGAAAACTTCTATAAGGCCATGGACGTAGATTTTCGGGGATTGATTAACAAGTGTGTGGTAGTCTATTTAGATGACACAATAATATACTAAAAAAACAAGGAAGACCACATTCAACATTTGACTCAGATTTTTGAAAGGTGTAGGAAAATGGAATATCTTTGAACCCCAAGAAAACCATATTTGGTGTAGAGGAAGGAAAATTATTAGGTCACATTATATCTCAAGGAGGAATAAGCATAGACCTTGAGTGGATAAAAGCAATAGCTCAACTTCCTTTGCCTCACAATAAAAAGGCCATGCAATCTTTTTTTCGGGAAGATCAATTTTGTGAGAAAGTTTACTCTTGACTTCGTTGAAACTGTTAAAAATTTACAAAAAATGATTCACAAGGATGTGGATTTTAAATGGGATGAAGAGATAAGAGGATCTTTTAATAACATCAAGACTACAATATCCCAAGCACTAGTGTTGCGAATCCCTGACTTTAGCAGGGATTTTTTCCTTTATACATTTGCTTCTGACCAATCCTTGGATGTAGTGCTTACCCAAAAGAATGATGAAAACAATGAGGCACCAATATCCTTT
>SNQJ01S0306415.1:0-10129 GCA_010110895.2 Picea sitchensis | reverse complement strand
AGTAGATATTTGTTGCATGATCTTCAAGGCTCCATGATGAAGATGGCCCAATCTCCTGTGCCATAATTCACCCTCATCCCAGCTCACCACTTTTTCTGCCTTGCCTATCATGGCACTACATCCATCTACCTCCAGCATGTAGAGATTCTTCTCGAATCCCTATCTTCTTGACTTGACCCGTTGCGTTATGTCACAGGTAGGCTTTTCCATTGCTAAAAACAACATCATAGCCTCTATCCTCCAACATTGCGACTGAGACCAAGTTTTTCTTTAGACCTGGAACATGAATAACATTTTTCAATTGAAATGGTTTACCTGAATCCCTCTGAAAGGTAATGGTACCAATACCATTTGCACTATATCATCCATCGTCGCCCATCTCTATATGCATTTTGCGATCTTTCTCCTCCAAGTCAATGAAAGACTATTTATCTCCCGTCATGTGGAAGGAAGCGCCACTATCCAAATACCACACCAATCCCGATGAACTTGAAGCCATGCATGCGATCAAAGCGAAGTCAAGTTTAAATTGCGAGACAAGAGCCTCACCAGTTGCAACTCCAGCAATTGTCTTGTTCTTCCTCTTCTATGGACAATTAGTAGTGAGATGCCCATGTTCGTGACAGTGAAAACACTTCACTTTGGACAAATCCATCTTGTTGACTTTAGACTCGGATTTTGGATGGAATTTATTCCCTTTCCCTTTCCTTGCCTTGGAAGTCNGGTTTACCTGACTCCCTATGAAAGGTAATGGTACCAATACTAGTCACACTGTATCATCCACCGTCTCCCATCTCTATATGCATTCTGAGATCTTTCTCTTCCAAGTCATTGAAAGACTCTTTATCTCCCGTCATGTGGTAGGAAGCGCCACTATCCAAATACCACACCGATCCTGATGCACTTGAAGCCATGCATGCGATCAAAGAGAAGTCAAGTTCAAATTGCGAGACAAGAGCCTCACCAGTTGCAGCTCCAACAACTGTCTTGTTCTTCCTCTTTTGCGGATAGTTAGTAGCAAGATGCCCATGTTCGTGACAGTGAAAACACTTCACCTTGGACAAATCCAGCTTCTTGAATTTAGACTCGTATTTTGAATGGAATTTCTTCCCTTTCCCTTTCCTTGCCTTGGCAGTCAAAGCACAATCCTCTTCATCATCATGCTTTGATGAAGATCCATCTCTGGTGTTCTGCCTGAACTCCTCTTGCACTAGATTCAACCATAGTTGTTCCCAATCTGGTAATTTTTCCCTTCCATTGATAGAGTCTTGATAACTGTGCCAACTCTTGGGAAGTCCTAGGAGAGCCAATCTCACCAAATCATCAACAACCACTGTTATTCCCACACTTCCAATCTCATCTCAACATTGGACAAACTTCATGAAATATTTTGGAATGGTGTCGCCCTTTTCCATCTTGATCTTCTTGAGTTTATCTTTGAGCGCCAATTTCCTATGGTCGCTGCTGTTTTGGAACGGATTTGTCAAAACCTTCCACATTGCATGTGGTGTGGTTTTCCCATGGAGACTTGAGACAATCTGGTCTCGTACTCCCTCCAATAGAATCCTCCTCGCCTTTTCCACTTTCTTTTTCCATGCATCAAGATTTGCAGTGTCTGTTGCATTCGGCTTAGGAACATCTTTGTCAATGTAGTCCTTCAAGCCATTGTATTCGAGTACTACTTCCATCCTTTCCTTCCAAGAAATGTAGTTAGAGCTTCCCTTGAGTGCATACTCCAACCTCAATCCATTGAAATCCATTTCGATCTTGAATCAACTATCACACCAAGAAAGTCCTTCCGCAAATTCAAATTTTATCCAACCACAAACTCAACTGCTGCAATCTCTCTTGCCCTGGGAGGTTCACACCCCACCTGAGAGTAGCCTGAGGGAAGTTCACACCATACCAATGTCTAGCCTACGAACTCTTGGAGGAAGTTCGCACCCTACCAGTGTACAACCTGCGAAAATGACAAGGAAGTTCACACTGTAATGAACAGTGGGGTGAGGGAGGTTCGCACCTCTCCTTTGAGCATCCCGTGAGAATCTTGATGAAGTTCACACCTCTCCTTTGAGTAGGGTGCGATAATTTCTTCTCCCAAAAATGTACGAAGATTTCAGTACTAAGGTTCGCACCTTGCCAGAGACGGAACCTACGAAAATACTATTATTTTCGCACCTCACTTCCGTGGCTCCGTGGCTCTGATACCATGTAGAAATTTCAATACCAATTAAATGTTTCCTGCTATTCTCCTAATCTAAAAATTATATGCCACTGTTAAATACATAATCGCTTCTACTAATATTCTTGCGGAAAATTAAACCACGATCACAAAGTGAAATATCAAGAACACATAACACAAAAGTTTTACCGGGAAAGCGTAAAGTTAAAAACCCCACTATCATATATTATGTATATCATGGATTATGAAACAATCTCATACAAAACTCTAATCCAAGATCTCTTAGTACAATACAATAGTCTCACACTGTCATACAAAAATTCAGCAAATACATGTGCCAATTCTCTGTGTCCAGACAATCTGCCTCCTCTGCGCAATCCCTGCAATTAGAATTCTCACAATGAATTCGAATTGCCTAGTTTACACATGCTCATAAGCATATCCACTGCATGTGTGATTGCATGAGTGCACTTCACTCAAATCACAACTGATATCCAAACTGTCCCTTTCACCTGTTATCTCAACCGGGTCTCCACTGGATCTGACATGAATGTAGTTAACTGTGGTGAATCTTTAGTTGCTTCAGTTACAACTAGTACAACTCGACTTAACTCACTTAACTGAGTTAAACTAATTCACAACTAATATAACTACACTTATAACTTTGTTACAACTTCAAGTCACCTCCATGTCTTACCAGTCAACCTTTGAACTCAAATTTCCCATAGTTAACTGATTTTCCATTTCAGTTAATTATATTCAAGTAATTATGAGATAATAGATTAATATTTATTGTCCAATTTATTTAAGGGAAAAGTAAATTAGACACATGTTTCTTGTTGACTTTTCAACACTAAGAAACAACCCATCGTCACAATTTCTTTAGTAGAAGCAGAGTATGTGGCAGGAACTTCAAAAACATGTCATGGAGTTTGGTTGAGAAGGATCCTTAGTGATATTGCACCTAAAGAAAAGGATCCAACTCCTATATTTTTAAACAAAAGTTCAACAATTGCATTATCTAAGAATTATATGTTTCACCGCAAGAGTTAACACATTGACACTCTCTATCATTTCATTCACGAGCTTGTCAACGATGGTAGAATTATGATACAATTTTGTGGTTCGAAAGAACAATTTGTAGATATCTTCACCAAGCCATTAGGAAGAAATATTTTTTAATTTAAGAGACAACACTTAGGCATAGTTTGTGTTGATTTTTGTAATGGTGGAAATTAAGGGGGAGTGTTAAATGGAGTAATTTCCTCCATTACTTGTTTGAAAAAATCTAATAGAGGATAGGAATCATAAATGGGGAGACAAGATAGGTAAGTTTGTATTTATTAGGTAGGTGAAGGATGGAGTGTTCTAGAGAGTTATCTCTTATTATGTATTTTGTAATTTCAGTTTTATGTAAATGTGGAAAAGAGCTAAACAACTCCATAGTTTCTTTGTGTGTGTATTATTTGTTTTTGTCATGGTTTCCTCTACTTGAGATTAAACAAGGTGGAATTCAAACTGTAATGGGTTAATGGGCATTTGGTAAAGAAACAAAGTGAATGCATCCCCTGCATTCCACCAACACAGGTAAAGAAATACAATTTACACGTTTAAGTGGTATTTTATAAAAGATGGCATATAGAATTATGGCCTATGAAATCTAAGAGAGATGACTCCGAGATGGAATTCCTAGTGTAATGGGTGAATGGGCACGTGGTAAATAAACGAAGCCAACGACGCCCATTCCACCAACAAAGGTAAATAAATATAGTTAAAAACCTAAAATAGAAGTAGTTAAAAACCTTACACTTGATTCATTTACAGTAAAAAATCTAGGAGCAATTATTAAAGTTGGGATTAACAATTTGATTGGTCATTATTAAACTAATCATTCTAATCACCCTTTTTAATTAGGAACAAACATGTTTTTTCATGCAAGGAAGTTAATGGTTAATATCACAACCCTTCATTTATGGTGATGACTAAGAATATTCACACCATATGGAATCTTGTCCATTAAAATCCCATCTGTGATTAAAATTCCACTATATATAGCCATTTCTAATAGGTGTACACCTATAGGTGTAAAAAACAAATGCTTGCCTCTCAATTTATTTAATAATTAAGAAGTATTTCCTCTCAATTTATTTAATAGCTAAGAAGTGTTGGTTACTGCGTACTGTACTTCCAGGGTGTGGCAACCTTATGCAACTGTGGAAACCTTACATGAAAGGGTAGATGGATTCCACCTTGTGTTAGAGAATAATGGAAAAATGCTATACTTAGGAAATTGTTAGAAGCAATTTCTATTGTACGCAAGATTTTTGTTTGAGTGGTTTTCAGATCCACAAATTCAGGAGTTTGTTAGAGGCTCTCCTACACTATAGATATGTAATCATTTTACATCTTAAGATAGATATTGTGTGAGCATAGTCTCACCTATGATGTGAGCCCCTCATGTCATCATTAATATTGAGGTTGATTGATGTTAGTTTTTAATTTGGTATCATAGATGAGATTACATACCAGTCTGAGGAACCACACTGCCATTATTTGTGAAGCCGCAACCATCGTTTTCCATCATGAGGTTGGAGTGAAGCTGTCGACTGGTGT
This sequence comes from Picea sitchensis, assembly GCA_010110895.2. Classification (NCBI taxonomy): domain Eukaryota; kingdom Viridiplantae; phylum Streptophyta; class Pinopsida; order Pinales; family Pinaceae; genus Picea; species Picea sitchensis. The sequence goes on along the minus strand of SNQJ01S0306415.1, from coordinate 5,334 downwards.
GAAGGATCTATCGACTGTCACGTGGAGTCTATGCGTGGTCATCTTGTCGACTGTTATTTGCGTTGTTTGCGTGTAGTGTTGTATGCCTTCACCGATCACTGCTATTTCATATAAATATTTCTCATGCTTGAGGATCAAAATGAAGGAGTGCGCCATATCAATGAAGATGATAAAGAAATTGGTGAAATGTTGAAAAGAATAATGCCATTTCCGCCATCCTTCTCGGGTAAAAATTTTAACCTTTGGGAATTTAAAATGGAAGGATTACTTGGTTCAATAGATTTATGGCAATTTGTTAAATATGGTTTGTTCAATTCCCATGATAAGAGACAAGATAAAATAGCCTTATATCTTATCAGTTTAGCATTGGATACAAGTAATTTTTCTCCTATTTTATATGAATATGGTCATATAGACAATAAAAAATGTTATGGGATATTCTAGAAATGAAATATAGTGAAAATATTGCATTTGATTATGTGGAAACTTCTGAAGTTGATGGTGAACCTGTAGAAGATGTTGAAGCCCACAGTGGTCAGTTGCATGTAGATAATAATGATTGTAATGAATAAATTGTCATTGAGGTAATGTATGATGAGGAGAACATGTCAAATGAAGATTGGTTGAAGATCAAGTAGGATATACAATATATTGATAATTTGATAAATGTAAGAGGACACCTGCTTGAAACAATGAATGATGAGGAATCTGTAGCAATAGTGAATGTTGTAGAGGAAATTGAAAAACATGTGTTAGATAATGTTGTAAAGAATGTCAATACTGAAACAAAGGTTAATATAGATGAAGTAATTGAATCTACAACAATAGAGCTGGTAGCACTGACAGAAGCAGACAACAATGAAGAAGAGCACACATATGCAGTGACAAAATATTTTGAAGAAGATTTAAAGTTCCTTGAAGAATGGCTTGAAAAGCCAAAACTTACTGGAAACTGCATAGCAGGATAAGAAGATGAAAAGACCAAAAAATGTATTGATTTAAATATTCTAATGAATGGTTTTGACATTTGGGAACAACAAGATGAAGTTGTTGTAGAATAAAAAGACATTGTAGTATTCACCTACAATCAAGATTTGGAATTTATTGATGACATCATGGACGAGGAAGAAACTGAAAAAGTTAATAAATTTTTTATGCATTGGAGTTCTGAAGAAATCAGATTTTACTATGAGTTAATGTTGAAACAAATTGATGATCAAAATATCAATGGTGAAGAGAAAAAAACAAAGAATGGTATGTGGCAACAGTTCACATACAAACAATTTTTTGAAGAAAAAGTTGAAGACGACAAGCATGGGAAATCTAAAATAATTTTCAGATTGATGACAAACACCAACAAGAAGATGAAGGATAAGAAGATGAAACATGAAATTTTCAGCAAAAGAGGAAGAATTAAATTGAAAATGCATAGAGGCTTCAGAATTTGGAAAAGGAGGAAGAGAAAAATTCACTCATACATGGAATTGAAAATTTTAAGGTTTTGTTTGAATTATCCTTTGTAATGTTTGTAAGCCTAGATGAGACTAAGATAGACATGCATGTTATGTATTTTTATTGTATTAAATCCATTTCTCCATTAAGGGGGAGCATTAGAGAATAATGGCAAAATGCTATACTTAGGAAATTGTTAGAAGAGATTTCTATTGTACACAAGATTTGTGTTTGAGTGGTTTTTAGATCCACAAATTCATGAGGTTGTTAGAGGCTCTCCTACACTATAGATATTTAATCATTTTCCAAATTAAGATAGAGATTGTGTGAGCATAGTCTCACCTATGATGTGAGCCCTTCGTGGCCTTAATATTATTGAGGTTGATTGATCTCAGTTTTTAATTCATTGTAGTCAATACATACATTTTTCTATTCAAAATCATTGTAGCTTTTCTCTCTCTTCTTATCGATAAAAAAATCTCGAGTATAAACAGAGTATGCAGGCTATGAAAGCCTCCAAATGAGCCAACATATCTCCTCGTAGTACCCCGTATTTAATGTATTCATTACCGTCCCCACCAGAATAGTGGCCATGTTGATTATCATCCCATCCACACCCACATCTCCATTTGGTGGAGTTAGAGGTGGAATCGAAGGCCCACAAAGTGGGGTTGCAAAAGGCCTTGTGCATTGCCCTGGAAAATGCATGGTAGAGTTCCCAACCCATGCCAACAAGATCCTCTTCGACCCAACTTTAGAATTGGTTACAAGAATTGAATCGTGAAAACCGCACGAGTCTATGCAAAATATCTCCACATACACGTCATCTGCCGTGAGAACAAAGTAAATTCCCTTGTTTTCTCTAGGATTTTTTTTTTAACCAAGGTCTGTCTTACAAACAATGAAGTATCACTTCTATTGATCTTCTTTCCATGGGAGCACAATACATCGGAGGCTTGGCCTCCAATATTAACAACCGGTGAGATGCCTCATTTGTCTGCATCTTTATACTACTACGTGGTTTCCCACTAGTTGTTCACTGATGGTTGGGTTGGAACGTTTCTTCCAATAGAGACGATGAAGTCAGAAACCACGACTCTCTGGGAGTTAATAAAATTTCCATACCAAATAATATAGACTTTGATAATGCCGGGTCCGGTGAGAAGGGCTCCATTGTGATACTATAATACAAGAGGCACCGAGGAGACTACATATGACAATCTTCTGCCCTGAAAAATGAAAGTTGTGGGATTAAACGATGCAACATGAAGCAGTGCAACACAACAAAGTATGACAGGAAGCATCAAAGATATGCACCCATGATAATTATCCATGATTTCGCTACTACACCCGCACAACAAATGGGGAGAGCACTGGACAATCGACAAAACATAAGTTTAGGCACCTCTTGGCATGGAGAAATATAGACTGGGGCAGTGTTTTATAAAGAATGGGATACATTTCCTTAGGTGGCACTTCCATTCTCTCAAACAAAGTTTCAACTACCTATCCAATATTTAATTGATATACAGAGTTGAATAACATGTATAAATGGATTTGTAAGGCTCTAATGAATATTAATCATCGAGTATGTAGAAAATAAAATCTACTTTACTTAAATGGAAGGCATGTGTGAATGGATGGATGAAGAATAAGGGAATAAGGTTCATAAATGAAAGAAAAAGTAATAAAATTGTAATGACTTAAATGGAAGGCATGTGTGAATGGATGGATGTGGAATAAGGGAATAAGGTTCATAAATGAAAGAAAAAGTAAGAAAATTCTAATGACGTGTAAATGCATTAGTAATAAAATAATTGTAATGAATATTAATCACCCAACATGTGGAAAATAAACTCTACTTAAGTGGAGGGCGTGTGTGAATTGATGGATGCACATTAAGGTTCACAAATGAAAGAGAAAAGTAAGAAAATTCTAATAACATGTGTAAATGCATCATTAAAGCTGTTAATAAATATTAATCACCCAACATGTAGAAAATAAACTCTACTTGAGTGGAAGGCATGTGTGAATGGATGGATGCAGAAAAAGGTTCATACATGAAATAAAAAGTAAGAAAATCCTAATGACATGTGTGATTTCACCCAACACGTCGAAAATAAACTCTACTTGAGTGGAAGGCATGTGTGAATGGATGGATGCAGAATAAGGTTCATGCATGAAAGAAAAAGTATGAAAATCCTAATAACATGTGTAAATTAATCACTAAGGCTCATAATGAATATTAATCACCAAATATATAACTCTACTTAAGTGGAAGGCATGTGTGAAGGCATGTATGAATGGATGGATAGTGAATAAGGTTCATAAATGAAAAAAAAGCAAGAAACTTCTAATGACGTGTAAATGCATCAGAAAGGCTCGTAATGAATATTAATAGCTCAACACGTAGAAAATAAACTCTACTTAAGTGAAAGGCATGTGTGGATGGATGGATGTGTAAAAGCAGTAAATTTCGTAATGAATATTAATCACCCAACATGTAGAAACCAAACTCTACTTAAGTGGAAGACATTTGTGAATGGATGGATGCAAAATAAGGTTCATAAATGAAAGAAAAAGTAAAACAATTCCAATGACATGTGTAAATGCACCAGTGAGGCTCATAATGAATATTAATCATCCAACATGTAGAAAATAAACTCTACTTAAGAAGAAGACATATGTGAATCGATGGATGTAGAATAAGGCTCATAATGAATATTAATCACCCAACATGTAGAAAATAAACTTTACTTAAGTGGAAGGCATGTGTGAATGAATATATGCAGGATAAGGTTCATAAATAAAAGTAAAAGTAAGAAAAAATTAATGACATGTGTAAATGAATCAACAAGGCTCATAATGAATATTAATTACTGAACATGTAGAAAATAAACTCAAGTGGAAGGCATGTATGAATGGATGGATGTGGAATAAGGTTCATAAATGAAAGAAAAAGTAAGAAATTTTTAATGACGTGTAAATGCATCAGTAAGGATGCCTTTGAATATCAATCACATTTAGAGAATAAAATCTACTTAAGTGGAACGTATGTGTGAGTGGATGGATGCGCAATAAGGTTCATAAATGAAAGAAAACCTAACAAAATTCTAGATATGTGTGAATGGGTGGATCTGTGGGCAGACAATTACTACGTTGTTGGATAGTATTACATGTTTTATGTAGTTGTGTATATAGGTTGTTAGATTTGAATTGTTTTAAATTCCATGGTGTAAACACAACTCCATGCAATTTTTAATGTCACACAACAAAGTTATTAATAGATATCTAATTTAAAGTATTAAATGTTTTATGTAGTTGTGTATATAGGTTGTTAGATTTGAATTGTTTTAAATTCCATAGTGTAAACAGAACCCCACTCAATTTTTAATGTCACACATCATAATTATTATTGAAATAGATTGAATTTAAAGTATAATAAATAAAAAAATTAAAATTTGTTCAATCTACTTTAAAGTTTAGATAAATTTCGTGTGAAAAATTAGATGAATAAAAATAAAATGATTAAAAATAAAATAATTCTACATGAAAGACGTGGTAATGGAATACACACTCATAATGAATATTACTACCAAACATGAAGAAAATAAAAACAACATGGATGTGCTGGAATAATGCTTACAATAGAATTGGTTAGCGATTGGTTTGGATTTGTTGGTGCTTGTTGAGACATTATCTCAACCTCTCTCTCTATGTTTAGAATAAGTTGGATCTGAATCTAACTATATAATTGTGTTGTAATTGTGCAGAAAGGTAATGTAATAGAAATTATTATTTGTGTGTATAATCCTGTGCTATGACTGCTCTCTTGAATTTTAAGAATTTTAACTTGGTATCAGAGCCTGGTCTGGCTTAACT